>JAJOZX010016955.1:2500-5000 GCA_023014485.1 Bathynomus jamesi
TCTGAGATTACTCGAAATAAGTGGTTTTCCCTCCACTGAATAAGTGTCATTCTACCGTTTCTCTCCCTCTCTGATGCCATGATATTTCGTACGTCACGCAGCCTTCTTTTCAGCAATGCCTTCGATGCAGTGAATACATTTTCTGTTGGATTTAAGAAGGGAGAATGAGGGACAAATGTTTTATCATTTGATGGGGATTTTGAAGACGGGCATCATTGTGACAAGGAGCATTGTTCAGAATCACCACAGAGTGTTCCTCGCCTATAATGGCAGAGTGGAACTGGAGAAAATCAGCAAATACACATTTGTTCACGCCACCAAAAGCTAGCTCGTAATAAAGCACTCCCACGTGTTCATAAATCGCCATTGTAGCATGGCAAAATAGGTGCAGTGTGCGAGTAGATCTGGTGAATTTTAGTATGAAATCTGGTGCTTTGCAAAACTGATTTAGGGCATCACACAAAATAAACAAAAAAAAAATTTCCTTCATTCTGCCATGGGATTGAATGTTGAGCTACTCAGTTGGAAATGCTGTTCGGGGCGCATCATAAAGTGAGCTTTAACCTGATTAGAGTTTAAGAAAAGTAGATGCGGGTCATCTGGCAGATGACATCGGTAAGGCCAACAAATTTACATATAACAACAAATGTTAGTTAAGATATATGGAACATATCGGGTTTCGCGGAGACTAGCTCCCTATAGCTGTCACAAAGATCCTGATTGACTGGAATTGGTCACGTGGAAAATAGCTGATCAATGTAAAGTTACCACATAACCTAGCACAATATGGTTTTCGTGAAACTCCATGTAGGCCAGATGAATGATAAAGTCTGGTAAGCTATTATGATTGTATCAAACTAATTAACTCCCTAAAACAGGCAATAAATGCTGTAAATAAATAAATAAATACTAGGCCCACAGAGGAAGGGTAGACAATGTTTGAGAAATTAGGACCAAAGTAAAGAGACTGTAAGTTGAGGCCCAAATTGAGAAATATGGCAGAGCTTCAGATATGTGTTACTTTTCAAACTAAATTGCTAATTGCAAATTTGTTGAGTCTCCTTCAGATAAATAGCATGGCTAAATGGGCATGAGCGTCACTTATCTCATTTTACATGAAACTTGAAGTTACTATAAGTCTATAACCTATTTGAAGTTGGTATACTACTTCGGATCTTTTCGGTTTGATGGCCTGTAATATTTTTTAACATTACTTGTTTTTTATTGTTATTGTTGTTTTAATCGAGGATTTCAAAAATAACATTCATGTTTTAGAGAAACAAATAGTGAGGCAGTTATATGCAATTTAACAAATTTAAAATATATATTTTTAAACCGTATTGGGATCTTTTTGGTTTGACGGCCGGCAGGAAAAAACGAGTCATGGCTACGGGACCGTCAAATTCTAGACTCTACCAACTGGTTAGGTTAACTGAATGCCCAGTTAGGTTAACAGAATGCCCGGTTAGGTCAACTGTACGCCCTTGACTATTGGCTAGGTTAAGTCATGATATTTTCGTTAGTTTACTGTCAAACAAACGAAAATATCATGACTTAACCTAACCAATCATCATGAGCGTACAGTTGACCTAAAACTTTCAGGGATTTTTAAGTCTTAAAGCGTATGTGACATTCTCTAAACTATGATAAAATGTATAACTGCCTCACTATTTGTTTCTCTAAAACATGAATGTTATTTTTTAAATCCTCGATTAAAACTGGACAATAAAAAACAAGTAATGTTAAAAAATATTACAAGCCGTCAAACCGAAAAGATCCACTACTTCTCCCAAATTTCTCTTATTGGCTAAGGCCAAGAGTTAAAATGCAAATGGAAACATAGGCTAAGATCAGATAAATTCTCATGCTGTTATAAATCAAAGCTATCTCTTGTGTTTAGGACAAGATTTTGGAAGTTATGGAAGAACGTAGTTAGGTAATTGTTTCAGGGCATAGATATTTACAATGTTCCAATTGTTCGTTTTCCAATAAAAGAAAAACTAATTTATTTGGAAACTAAACTCAAGGGCTTGATGTGCAGACATAAAGTTCATTCATTCAGTGTGGCACTGCAAAAGAAAGTTTCCGATACATAAAGTGTTAAACAATGCGTGAATGGACAATACTCACAACTGGTGTTAACATTGATGTGGCCTGCATGATGATGAGGGTCCAATAGTGTGTTTTTAGATCATGGTAATGGGCACAAGTTATATGGAGTACTGCAATTTAATGCGGAAGGTTAATCAATTGTAGTCCTCGAAATTTATTTCCTGGGTCTGTGTAAATTATTTAGAAATTGTGTACACACTAAAACAGGTATAATTGCAGGAATACTATTGTTAAGGAAGTTAAGTTAGGTACTGAGCTCTAGTTACTAAATTGTAGATGTTAATCATTACTAAGATTTTCCATTTAACAAAGTGGTTCATTTTGGGCCAACTAATTGAGGATTAAATTTGAATGTGGGTAAGTAATCAGGTCATAAGGAAATCATTTC
>JAJOZX010016955.1:7500-35000 GCA_023014485.1 Bathynomus jamesi
CTAGCTCCCGGAGGGTTATCAAGGGATTCGCTTCAATCATCATGAGTAAGAAATCTCTCATCTCTCATGATCTACATTATGTATGCGTCCACCTGAAATGAATGAAAGCAATAACATGTCCGTTACTTATATATTTCAATGTGAAATGTCAGAAGTATCTGAAATATTAAGAGCTCAGTAAGAATAATCTTTCAGTATCCCAATAACTGACAAACTGATATGCGATAGAAACGCGTTCTTTGAAGAAGAACTACAGTACAAGGGAAAGTATAACTGATTTCGACTTTACGAAAGATTATATTACACAAGGTATAGGGAAACTAAAAACACACTTGGCGGCAGGACCAGGTAAATGGAATGCCACACTGATCAAAAATTGCAAGAATGCAATCGCTGAGCCCCTATATTGGCTATGGAGACGATCACTAGACACGGGAGAAATACCGGGCATCCTGAAGAAAGTGAGCATAGTCCCAATATATAAAGGAGGAGATCGACCCGAGGCCAAAAACTACAGTATAGACCAATGTCGCTTACATCTCATCTCACTAAAATATTTGAAAGAATAGTAAGAGAAAAAATCTATAACTTTTTGGAAACTCGGAGAAAGTTAAATGATAACCAACGTGGATTCCGGTCAGGCAGATCATGCCTGTCACAACTAATGGAACACTACAACAACATTATTAATGCACTTGAAAGTAATGAACACTATGATGTAATACACAGACTTTGCCAAAGCGATCGACAAATGTGACCATGGAATCATAATACATAAATTGAAATATATGGGAATAACAGGAAAAGTAGAAAAATGGATATATAATTTCCTCAGTGAGCGGCGGCAAGTCATTACAGTTCAAGGAATATTTTTATCAGAATCAGAGGTCCCCAGCTCAGTACCACAAGGAACAGTATTAGCTCCGTTATTCTTCATAATCATGCTAACTGACATAGATGAGGACGTTACCAGAGACAGCACAGTAACATCCTTTGCCGATGACACAAAGATCAGTGGAAAAATAAGAAACCCAGAGGATATAGGATCTCCATAAACAGACATGAACAGAATCTACAAGTGGTCGGAAGACAACAATATGAAATTTAACACTGAGAAATTTCAACTGTTAAGGTATGAAAGAGGGAGGACCTGAAATCCATGGCATACTATACCCTAAACGGACAGGAAATTCAGAAAAATTCTAAACCAAAAGATTTAGGAGTTTTAATGACTTATGATGCGAAATTTGAAACACAAAATAAGATAGCAGTAAACAGGGCAAAGAGAATAGTAATATGTCCAAGGGGGGGTGGGGTTATGCAACAATACCCCCCTAAAATATATATATATATATATATATGAGTTGTATATATGTGTATGTGTGTGTATGTGATCTCCAAGGGGTAACCTACTGAAGCTGCTGAGGCCCACAAAAGTATATAAAATGTATGTATGTGGGTGTGTATGCATGTACGTTTGTCAGTAACACACTATAAATAAAGACTTTTAGGAGCTCCTCCCATCAACAACACGAAGTCGAGATGGGGACTACACCAATCGTCTAAGTATAGACTTTAAGACCTCCAAGCAGTGACACAGTATTGGTCAAAGTATAGACATTAGGAGCTCACCCATCAGCAGCATGAGGCCGAGATGGGGCTAAGTACCACAGTAGTACATAGCCGACTTACCTACGGCCTTTACATACCAACCAGATTTAACTTACCAACACCTGATACACCAATATGATCTCAGAAAACGGCACACACAATAGTCAAAGATATTAATCTTCTCATTAACGTATTAAAATACGTTTATGAGACCATAATAAACCAGCAAAGTCTCAAAAAACGACACAGCCAATAAACAAAGCTATTGAACTTCTCGTGACAGAAAACCGTCACGAGGCCATGTTGTAATGTTTTGATGGCTAGGCGCTCTTTTAAACAAAAACTGAAATATGTTAACCCAAATTTAAAGCAAAAACAAATTTTGTCTTAATATACAAATATATCTTTAAATCTTACTATAAAAAATGCTCACTTAATTTTATAATAAAACTAGATTTTATTTTTACGGTAACTTATTTATTTTTCTCCTTTTATCCCACATTAAAGATTCTATCATACCACCAATTATTTGAAACATGCTTTGTCTTAATATACAAATATGTCTTTAAATCTTATAAAAAATATTCATTTAATTTTAAACGATTTAATTTTTAGGGTGACTTATTTATTTTTCACCTTTAGCCACGCATTGAAGAGGAATTATTTGAAACAAGTTTTTGTCTTAATATCCTAATTTATCTTTAAATTATATTATAAAAGAATATTAATTTAATTGTTAAACTAGAATTTTGTTTAGGGGTAACTTATTTATTTTTCACCTTTCACCATGCTTAAAGATTCTATCATCCCAATTATTATTAATATTTGCCATATGGAATATGAGCGGCCAATAAACTTTTTCATTTTCATATAAAAGTAATTCGTATATATATATATATATATATATATAGTGTTGTACCAAGATGAAAACGTCTGTTTGTAGCTCCTCTTAACATCGACATTACTGTATTATTTTTAATATAATTTTAAACCAGATTTTAGGATCATATTAAATCTTACTGTTGAAAATAGATGTCCAAGAAATAATAGTGCAAAAATAATTAATTGATCATTTTTCTTATTAACCACTTATTTGATATACTGTATATGGTTGTTTACATTTCCAAACTACTCAAGTTTAAAACACTTTCACGAATTACCTTTATTTTTCGTTACAAAGTGTATTCAATGCTCAAACTTCAGAAGATCATTCGCAAGATGCTCTTGTAGAATGGATCCAGTGAATTGTTTCGTTGACAGAGTTCTGGCAAATTACTGGGTTTGTCACAATACATATATTTTAGCAACCATTAAATAAAAACCCAAAGAGGTTAAGCAAGATGACTGAAGTGGCTATGTTATAAGTCCACTACGCCCTATCCAGTGCTGAAGGAAGGTTGAGTCTAGAAAGTTGCAAACAGCATTGAGATGGGAAGTCCCAAAAAATGAAAAAACATATTTTTCTCAATTGAAGGTAAATATCCAAATTCGCAATGCTGGAGGGAGAAAGAATATGCAGAAGAAGACCGGAGGACAGTTGGTAACAGCCAAGCAGAAGTAGAAAAGTAATCAAACCATTCCTCAGGCAATTCACAAGAATTTCCTAGTCAATGATAAAGTTCAATCTAAGCCAATTAAGATATTGCTTCTCTCTCTCTCTCTCTTCTCTCTCTCTCTCTATATATATATATATATATATATACATATATATATATACATACATATATATATGTATATATATACATATATATATATATATATATACATATATACAAGGGTGTCCCGTAAGTCTGGAACCATAGGGCAAAATGATAAAAACGGCAATAAAAACGCCGAAAAGACTTTTGGGGACTGTTTGTGAAATGAGCGAGGATGGTAGTGGCTGTGTCATCGTCGGTGGATGTCCTCGGAGGTCCACTGCCTGGTTTATCTCCTATGGATCCCGTTTCCCTGAACTTTGCTACAAGTTTGCCGACACAGCTGTGTGTTATCGGCGCACGGTCCGGATGCAATCTGTTAAATTCTTCAGCGACCTCCCTCTGACTCCGATTTCTTACGAGCAGAATTA
Source organism: Bathynomus jamesi (assembly GCA_023014485.1). Classification (NCBI taxonomy): domain Eukaryota; kingdom Metazoa; phylum Arthropoda; class Malacostraca; order Isopoda; family Cirolanidae; genus Bathynomus; species Bathynomus jamesi. The sequence continues at coordinate 11,180 of JAJOZX010016955.1, forward strand.
CCTGGATGCTTTCTTCCTTACTCAAAGATATCATGGGCACTTGCATAAACGGAAAAACATGAATTACTTATTTTACCCTATTGTTCCAGATTTATGGGCCACCCTGTATATATATTTTTTTTTTCCTTCACCATGTACAGTAATACCTGTGACTGAAGTGTATAATATTATTTTCTCTGTTTCTTACCTAATTATGATTTCTATACGTTTCTGCTAAAACTCCATTCTTTATGTACACAAAGAAAACTGTATATCGGATTTTGTGGGGTGGATAACATTTTTATTAATTCACATTACTTATCACTTCTCTAAACAGGTGAGTGTTCACAATTTCTTATAATTCCTATAATAAATGTGCCTCGTATATCCGTACATAGTTACTAAAGTATGTGATTTTACCAAGTGTAGGGCCGAACAAGGCGAGAATGGTTAGGAACTGGGTGCGTTAAGAATTTTATTTATTTGAGCATATATAAGATTAGACATTCATTTAGATACATAAAGGAATACAATCTTCTGAATTGACTTATTCGTTGAGGTGTACTTTTTCTATCACTGATTTATCGAGTTAATGCCTTTAAGGAATAACTTTTAGTATAGATATATTTAAATAACCGGATACATGCTTATGCACGAAGGTTTTCTGAATTATAGCATATTTACCAGATGGTTTTATGCTGGAAGGAGGGGCCAAGGGCGAATGCTTGCAAAATGACTTGCCCATACAGGAAGAAGGGCCAAAAATCAAGGTTCAAGGTTATGAGGTGCCTAGACACTCTGCATTTGAATGATTGGAGGTCATGGACGGGGGAAAGACGGATTGAGAAAAATTGTTCCAGAGCTGGCAGTTAGAGTAGATGAAAGATTGAAAATACTGATTAGCCCTTGCATTAGAGAGGTGGACGGAAAAGGAATGTGTCGAAAGTCTGGTACTGCAGGGTTACACAGAAAAAGAATTAACACAAAAAAATTATTAAATTTTATTCTTGAGAGGAGCATCCATTAAAGGTTCTACCATACCCCAATTATTATTATTAATATCTGTCATATGGAATATGGGTGGCCAATAACCGTTTCCATTTTTATATAAAAGTGATTCTTCTACATATATATATATATATATATATATATATATATATAATACACACAGAGGGTGATCAAATTATTAGAGCCACCCCTTGAAAAACACATTTTCATTATAATATGGTGTTTTTAGTTTAAATAACATTTTAAGTATGCAGACAGTATTCCAAATTGTTAACACATGTAGTGTTCTCTACCTGAATAACAGAAACTGGGGATAGGGGTTAATTTGGGGAGTAGGGGGAGGGGAGTAGGGGGAGGGGAGTATGTGTAAAGTGGGTTCAGTAGTGTTTCAGCTGTGAACGTGGAAGGTTGTGTCAAGTGGTCAGGTGCGCTAAGTGTATGTTAAGTTAATAATAAGTTATTATATTTAAACCATTGTACGTGGAATCTGCACTCATACACCCATATGATATTGTTTCTCTGCAACGTATTGTGATTCTTTTTATTAAATTAGTTTCTTTACAGGAATAACTTTTATATACTATAGGCACCCAACATGGGTAAGAAATGTGATCTATCACCAAAGAAGAAAGGTAGAATGCTCTCGCTGCTGACTGCAACTGATTATTCTCACAGAAAAATAGCCCGAGAACTGAATGTGTCACGTGCGAGTGTTGACAGGATAATCCAGAGCTGACTCCAAAAAGAAAGGGTAAATGTGGTCGGAAACGGATAACTACGCCTAGAGCCGACAGATGCATTGAAAAAAACTAGTAAATAATAGGAGAAGCACTACTAACAAACTTAAATTGGAGCTGGAGAAGGAAAACATCAACATTTCGACAATGACCTTAAGAAGGCGTGCCAGGGAATTTGGATTGAGTAGTCGCCGGCCAAGAAAAACGCCAAAATTGACTCCAACAATGATCAAAAAACGCTTAAAGTGGGCGAAATACTACTCAAAGTTCACTGTAGATGACTGGAAATCGGTAAATCACAATATTTTAGTGACCTTGTATGCTTATTTGGAGTAAAATGTATTATTTTGATATTTGTATGACAAGGCACATTTCATTTTGGTTGCAATCATTTCTTTCTCTTTTCATTTGCAGATGTGTTTCAGTGACGAATCCACATTCCAAGTCATGTCTGATAAATCACAGTACGTTAGGCGACGTGTTGGTGAGGAATATCATCCAGACTGTGTCGTAAGTACGGTTAAGCATCCAACATCTGTCATGATATGGGCAGTGATAAGCAGTAAAGGTACTTGACGAATTTACATTGTTGAGGGTACTATGAGGCAGGACCAATACCGAAAGGTTTTGGAATAAAGACTTATTCCACAGATCGCCGACTGGTTTCCAAATGGTGAGCCATTCCATTTTATGCAAGATTCAGCCCCATGCCACAATGCAAAGTCAGTTAAAAGTTTTCTGGCTGCGAAGAATATTCCTCTCGTGGATTGGCCAGGAAATTCTCAGGATATGAACCCTATCGAAAACCTATGGGAAATAGTGAAGCGTAGATTGGAAGGCGAGGAAATAACAACTCGAATACAGTTAATACAACGAATAATTGCCGTTTGGAACCGTGATCCTGAGATACAGGCCAGCTGCAAAGCCTGTATAGAGAGTATGCCTAGACGGGTTGCAGCTTTAATTAAGGCCAAAGGAGGACCCACTAAATACTAAATGTGTTTAATATGACTGTAGAGGGTATATAAATATATTCTGAAATAAAATAATTTTAAATTAGCCAAATTTTACTATTATTAGCATTAAAAATAAACTTATACAAGAAAACCTATTTTTTATGTAGTGGCTCTAACAATTTGATCACCCTCTGTGTATATATATATATATATATATATATATATATATATATATATATATATATAGTGTTTTACCAAGGTGAATGCTTACGATGTCCATTTACTTTAAATAAATTATGTTAAGCGGAACAGCGTAGTTCTGGCCAACATCTCCGATATAGCCGAATACCACAGTTTTAGGTTATAAAGAACAACAAATTTGGGCAGAAACAAATCTCTGGGTACCCGTGATACTAACTAACATCTTTTTACGTATCAATTAACATAAAATGCTCTCTCTCTCTCTCTCTCTCTCTCTCTCTCTCTCTCTCTCTCTCTCTCTCTCTCTCTCTGACGGTTTGGTAAAAACTTAAGGTCCTCCCACTAAAACTCGTTCAGGGCCCGCCCACTAAAACGATCTATATTCTGAAAGCGCGGGGCGGGGAAGCCTTTTCTTCAGCATGCCCCATTCTAGGGGGGTTTTCTTCTTGTACTATAAAAAGAGTAGTAGCGACATATGTGAAACATTTTAATGTTGGAGAAACATTTCAGCTGTTGCGTACAAACTTATAACCAAAAATGCAGTCTGACGACCATCGAACATCAAGTTGTAAGTAATTTTACTTCGTATATTCTCTGTTCTAAATAAAGAAGTAGTCTTATTCAATAGTGCTCTGAATGAAATATATAGAAGTTAATTCTTCGTATTAACATTTGTGGAGGAGTATGTTTTGTGAAGTTGTAATTTTGTGATTATGTGCCTTATTGTGATTATGCCGAATTTCATCCTTTTATTGTTTTATCTCAAGGGCCGATTATTCCATACACAAATGCCTATATATATATGTGTGTGTGTGTATAACCCATTCTCTAGGTATACGTTATTATTTTACAGAGCTGATGCGTGTGTTCATTTGATGGGACGCGTGGACAATGACAATGACAGTGTATTTTCTAGCCAGTCTCTGCAGGAATTGGCACCACAAGGCACTGAACCCGAGACTGGCACTCGACCGAGAAGCACAAACGATTCTAGCAGCATCACCTGCAGCATGTAAGCATGTAATGAGCATGTAATGAGGTTGTAACCTTAAACAAGTTTACAACCTCATGTAACTAACTAATTCCTCTTTCATAAAAAGTTCTTTTGAAATGAATGGTGCGTTAGTTTTATTTTTTTCTATTTTTATTTTAAAACCCTGAGATTTTATTTTAAAATAAATATCTCTCTCTTTATCCTGTGGAATTCATAATAACAATAATGATGATAATAATAATAAAGCGCTGCTTGCTGTTATATTTTCTTTTTTCTTTTAGGGATGATCCGGTTGTGTTATACGAAAATGCACCCCGAGACACAGAATGTGTGTTAATCGAAGAAACGATGTAAGATTTTCTTTTTTCTTTTGTGTGTGTGTGTGTGAGTGTGTCGGGTAAGAATAAACCATGTATTTATGTATTTTCAACATTTTATTAAATAATAAAACTATGGTAACATTTTAAGTATATTTATAAATTAATACATAATTTCATTCATTGTATACATCACATTTTTTTACGTAATATTGGCTTCAATGTTTTTCGCATATATAAAATAGGAGTGACAATAATATAGTATTTCGTTTTTACACATTCTTTACAACAATATATATATATATATATAAAACCAATTTTAATTAATTACAGATTTAACAGACATTACATTTTAAATAAGTTACAGAAATTATTCGCGTCCTTAAGCGTTACACAAATTATTATTAGCTGGTACATTTTATAAATTTACACAATATAATACTAATAGCAATACGGTGCACGGTGCATGTTACAATTTAAAATAATTAACTGATGAAGTTACAATTATATATATATATACATAAAACTTCACACATATCGAGTGACTACAAAAGGGAACAGTTTTTTATCTGGCTGTATAGCAATTCATCATTAGTTTTAGAGATACACAAGTCGAATAATTTTTTAAAATTTGTAAATCCGTTCACGTGGGCCATATGCATGAGAAAACACAAGCAGCACATGCCACAAACACTGCTGTAGTAACTCTGGAACCGGTAAGAGTTCCACACTATTTGCGGAATTTGCAGTTGTTCGAAAAATTTTACAATAATGGCATCATTCCACGGTTGTTCGCCCAGTGAATTAAAGTAGTACATTCGCTCCCTATTTTTAAAATAAACGGCTATCCAATGGATCCCTTTACCATCAGACGTAAGATTTGAACTTTTCAGACTCCTATTTAAGTCTCTCACAATATCCTCGGCTGTATCATAATGCTCCCGCCCTAGTGTTACTTCTGTAGTGGAGTACTGGTCATCCCCACTCCGGGCGGAACGCATAGTATCGTCCCGAGTTACTCCTGCCTTTTTACACTCATCACGTTTTCTAAGAACCATAAAAACGGGCTCTTTCTTGTCAATATTTAAAAACTTGGTGGCCAATTGAAATTCGCGTATTCCAACCTCATGTGGTTCACGATCCAATTCAACGGGTCGATGCAGTTCTGTTCTAAAGTTGGCCAGGGTATTGTTAGGATGTACAGACAGAGAAGAAGAGGACGGGAGTGTGACGTAGAAGTGGTTAGGTGCCATGTTGTATACAATTTAAGCTTCATTATTGCATCAGCTTTTATATAGGTGTTGAAGCTTTCTGGGTACCTTAGCCGTTTTAGTAGGTACATTTTTCTCTTTCCTAAACCTTTTCTTCCTAAATTTTTTTTAATTTTAAACACTTTTTTCCTAAATTAAATGTCACTTCTTGCGGCTCGTCACCATAAAAGCCCCGTGAAATTTGTTCCCCATTCAAATCTTCAACGTAATACAGCATCACCTCGTCTTTAGGTCTCATAGCCCTAACTTTAAAACTCTCACGTGTCCAACATTGCTAAAATCCCTTCGTGAACTTATTCCCCGAACGCGACAGCCTTATATAATCATTGATTTTGAAACGGGCAGAGCATGGTGCGCTCTACGAATATCTTTTCTCACCTCACGTTCTGTGTGCGTACCTTTTATTAAAATTTCGCTGGATTATGTACCAACCGTTCGGTGGTATGAACGGATGTAGGATGAGACCAGTGAATCCAGAATGTCTATATAGCTGTATATATCTGTATGTGTTTTTATGTGTGAAATAGCGATGCATGCGTTCCTTTATGTACGCTGAACTCTTTCGATTAAAGATGTTTTATGTATAGAATTGCTAATGTAATAACTGAATTTAAACTCAGCCAATATGTTCTGAAAAGCTCGGCCTATAAATTCTTTCCCCATGTCCGTACAAAAATAGCCAGGAATCCTCTTTTCTTTCAACATCAACGCTTTGGTGGCTTTAGCAACTATTTCAGGCGATTTATTTTACAGCAGAATTAGCCACAAATATTTAGAGAATTAATCTATAATAAACAGGAATGTAACGTTGGCCTCCATTGTACACTGAACATTAGGGCGGATCGAAAATGAGGTTTTTAAACTGTTTTTCGAAATTCAAATATGGCTAGTGCGGACAATATGTGGGTGCTATAGATAATGACTGTGCATAAATATTAGTCCTGCTAAATTATATCTTCAGGTGCCACAAAGCCGTCGAAAAAAGTGAAATATAATGATTTTCTTATATTCTGCATTAGTACAATAACTGAAACTTACTTGTTATATTATATATTAAGTGTTCCAATTACCAAATAGTTACTGAATTACGCAGCTCTTAGTTTATTTAGATCAATGTTCTTTTGATTAATGATCTAAATAATCCAGAACTCACCACGAGGAGGTGGCTGCGTGTCGAGCTCCACCCATGCCCTCCCAACCACCCATCCTTGCGCATGTTTTTTTCTATTAACGTTTTATTTAAACTTTATATTCAGCTTTACTTTCGAATGATGGATTTTTTTACGTGACTGAAGTGTTGATCTTATGAAGCCATCTCGCGCGTTCAATCCAAATACTTTTGATGATGCTTCAGTCACTAATTTTACCATTCTTTCTACTACTTGTGTATGACAAGGGAATTTCTCGAATGGAGGGGTACTCTTGTTTTCTATGAATTCTTCAATCTCATTTTCTGTCAGGTGTCTTGTCACAGGTGGTTCAGTGACAATGCATTTTTGCCAATTAATTAAATCAGTATAATCAGTAGCTTCAAATTGAATAACAGGTACTGTGAAACGCCTCACAACTTTTTCCTTGTTTGTTTGCCTTGCTTTCTTTATTCGCCTCCACGCTAATTCTCTTATGGCGCTGCGGTCATCATGAATCATTGATGCTAGAATATTTTCTGGATTTGCAAAAAATGCATTTCTTTGTATGACAGGGTTTACAATATCCTTTACTTCGTCATTCAGTGTTCTTGTTAGTTCAATAGTTTTGAAACATGTTTTGAGCCATTGACAAAAGACGTACTTTGCTTAATAGAAAACCACATTGGGATGTAGACCTTCATTATAAAAGGAGCAATGTTCATGAGGTTCTCAGATGGACTTACAGTTGAAACGTATAGACGAAGCAAACGATTTGCTGTAGTCAGCCATCGTGAATGTGCCATTTTGCCTGGACTACGATGAGCAAGATCTGGAGAGCAATATCCCTTTGTTATGGCCTGATGAATATCAATTAGATATTTTTGGTCGGTGCTAAGATCTTCACAGTCTACAGTTGGTTCCTCAGCATCAATCCTTTCAAACTCGACAATAGGAAGACTCTCACAGTTCTCTAATTCCCTGCCAATAGGACCGGTGAATCCGCGGGGTCCAGATGTTTTTCCATCCAGCTTTGCAACTAAATGGCGTAATGGCAATTCATTGGCATGGAGCTGGCACACTAAATGTTGAACTGGCTTCTTCAGCTTCAATTCTATAAGCCTTATAACGCCTCCCTTTTCTCCAGTGTTGACTGCTGCACCATCGCATCCAATGGCAACAAGGTTTTCCAGGTTCATGTCATTATTTCCAATATACTCAAACATTCCTTTACATATTTCTTCAGCTGATCCAGAATTCACAGAATAATGGCCCAAATAATCTGAACCAGGTTCTCTCACTAAAGTGATATGTTCTTCTGTTACCTTCTTCTGATATACTTTGGACTCTTTTTTTTCTTGGAAGAGTGTAGAATCTTTTCGACCATCAAAATAGATTCCTCTGATTGGGACCTGATTTTGATCTTTCATAATTTCTGATCTCTTCTTTTGTCTTTCTCTTCTGATTTTACTCCTATCCACTACTTCAGATGTATTGTCAATAGAAACTTCTCCAATATCTTGCAATACTGCACTAACAATGAATGCTGCAGCTCGATCTGAAACTGCAGTCCTGTCACAAGCAGTAGCCACTGAAGGTAGATTTGTAGTTTTCCTTTTCTTGAATAATTGTTCTTCAGGTTGTTCGAGCTTTCTCTTCGAGCTAACTGGCTCTGGAAATGTATCGTCTGATATTTCGCCAGATTCACTTCACTATTTGATGTCGATGATGATAATTCAACATTTGTATCCTGCAATTTCTCCTGTGAAGATTCTTTGGTGAGCCTCACAGCTTCTTTTTGCTTTCTCAGCAACGTAGATGCTTTTTTCTTTGAGAGTGTAATATCTACTCTATCAATAAACAGTTTTTTTCACTCCTTTGATCTAAGAGGAACGTCACTTCTTCCTTTGGAACCGTTTTTTCTTTGGGACAAGAACATTGTGTTAGTACTTTGCACTTGCACGCTGCAATGTCAAAAAGTTTCGTGTGTGCTTCTTTTTTGAACATATCAAACTTTGCTTTGTAAGCTTCAGAATTTTTTCTGCTTTGGTATGGCTTCATAATGACACGATACTTTTCGTGGTAGCTTCTGAACATTGTTTCAATTCGCCTGTCTGACAGAATTGGGACGGAAGCACTTTCCCAAATTGTTTTCAATTTATCAACAACTTGTTCTAATATTTGAGATATTGAAGGATCTTTATTAGTATTCTGTTTCAAATCGTTTCTTACAAACAAGTAATATTTAAAAACTCCTTCGTATGTAGGAAGATTCCTGTGCCACAAATCTTCCCCCATACCAAACATGGGGCACTCAGTTGAGGCCCTGGTTGATTTTGCACAAACTCGAGACATTTTGAAAGTATACAAATCTGAAAAAGAAAGAGCTAATATCAATTATACGTTAATTTCAGTTAATAGTACATGGCAAACTTAGGGCAACACAATACAGAAATGCGAAATATATAAGAAATATAGTTTAGACTATCTGAGTAACGCCAACAACAGAACACCCACCTGCTACGAGAGCGACAGCTACACTGAACCGAGGTACTCACGTGACAGCTGAGTGAGCTGACTATAGAAAACTGTTTTTAGAGAATAGAAACTTTTTTTAAAGGTTGACTGAGCTATTTTTATACAAGTGTGAATAAATTCTTGTCTATTGTGCATCGTGGACTCTTCTGTAATTATTGGTTAAAATCTGCTTTTTTCAATTTTTTTCAATATTGAAGGTCATTGTGGCACCTGAAGATATTAATGTTATGATTTTACATTTATACCAGCTTATTTCCTCACTACTCCACACATTTTTCACACTAGCCAATTTGAAAATTCGAAAAATGAGTTTTTCATTCCGCCCTACTGAACATCTCTGCGTGTCTGTTAAATCCGCCTGCCAAATAGAATCAACTGAGGCTTCTGATGTCTTAGCAATTTTAAACCTTCTTCTCACCGGCTTATGAAGTGTATAAGCATCCTTCTCCCGTAAAAACATCTCAACATTTTTTATCTCTATTCCCTCAATACAAAGCCTCTGTACAGTATATTAACACCCCCTAGGAGGCTGGATTAGAAATGTTATAATAACGTTTTCTTAATATATTAGCCATTTGCGTATTTTAGAGGCGCGCGGATAGGGTTGTGCGTTGCTGCTTGGTCTCTTCTTCTTCCTCTTCAGAGATGTTACAGCTGGGGGCGAAGGCGTGCTCAGCTGTGGTATACGCGATGCTTGCCCCAAGTCTTTTAATCTGTTCAGATTGCCTATCATTGTTTTTGGGGGTGTTTAATTGCTGTAATATGCTCCCATCCTACTGGTGATGGCCTATCCCACTTTCTCACCAAGTCATCTACGATATCATGTACCTTTGACCCTTCAATAACAACCTCTCCTGTATCGGACCACTGTATAACGGGATCCTCACTCAATAGATAATAAAGACATTCCTTTATTCCTCAATGTATGTTGGGGACTGATTTTTAATGTTTTTTAATGATTTAACTGTTGTTCTGTACTTGTTCAGGTTCGTCGTGGACAGTATCGCCCCCATGTTTGATAACTATGGGGAACTCCACCGGTTTCTTATAATTTTCGGAGTCATGAAGAAATTTCTGTAGAGCTTCTTGGTATAAGATTCTTTTCTCATCAGGAGACTTTTTAGTTTTTAATAGGTCCCAATGCGTCTTTCTTTCTTTTAAGTCTGCTTTTACGGGGTTCTACCTAGTGTGGAATCACTACTTTCTTCATTATATTAAACTAGTCAGTAAAGGCCAAAAAAACTGAAAATAAGATGGGCAGTAATGAACCCCCTCTTTGCACAATAATTCGCTTTTTCTTCCCTACAGTTTGACTTTTACGAGCGAGTGTATGTATTATGTTCCTGAAACAACGTAAACGAGACTTCAGAGAGGGTATCATTGATACATTGCATTTTATAACGTTAAGACAGATTTCACAGATGCATTTTAAAAAGTCAGAATCAATATTTTTAACAAACAGGTATGTTGAAGAGTCTGGGGAAGCACGTGTTTCGCGGGTGAAGGTCACAAACCACATATCCGTAACGTTGGCTTGTAGCTTCTTTATAAACTTCAAAAAACTCCTTACGCTGATTCGGCAACATTTGATTAGCTCATACCCCAATTTGTGACACATCTCTATGTTGTGCGAATAAGACTAGATATTGTGTATTTAGCGATACACCGTGCATGTATCTATTTTTTAAAAATAGATTCTCATTGAAGAAGAATACGCTTTTGTTAAGATGGTGGGAGAACACTGTAAATGTCTCGGCAAACGTTTTGTCCATTTCTAACATGAGAGCATCAATTACATTGACCGTGTGTTCATTACCCTTTATCGAACTAACATCATAAACACCTTTGTGGAACAAAATATCATCTTCGTACTCGTTGAATATGGACTGCTATGTCGAATAGCACCATATGACTTTATGCACAAAATTTGAGAACAGTTCCCCCTTATCTTTAATGATTTTAAGCATGAACACGGTTTTGCCACAGCCTGTAGGGCCAGATATAATGCAAGTAAAGGGCTCTTGAACCTGAATTTGTCTACAGAATCCATCGCTAGCTCGTCACACTCTTAAGTGGAACATTTGCAAAATATTGAAAATTTTTAAGTGATGCTCCTTATATTCTACAATCTTGTTTTTCTTCTTCACCAGAACCCTGAATGATGACGAAGATGAGGATATGTGCCAGCAACAGTGGCGAATTACCCATTATGAATAATAGGCACAGTGCTAGGGCCTACGAAACTTCCAAGGGCCTACGAAATAATAACTAAAATTATAACAAAGAAAAATATACAGTGAGCGTTTCATATCGAACAATAATATATTCTTCAATTAACAGAATATGCAAAGCCTATAATTTATACTTTATCACAAAGGCATGTTGCGTAACACAACCTCTAACTAAACTTTTTATAAATTATGAAAGATTTAGTCGTATCAAAAGCGATTAAAAATATTTTGCGTGTCAATTTCAAAGTCTGATCCTTTAATTTCATCACATTTCATCCACTTTGATATGCTTATTTTCATCAGGGATAATATCATAGTGAAAGAGTTATAGTATTATAGTATCGAAGTATGTATCATAGACAAAGTATTATACACAAAATATCAGAGTCATAGTATCAAAGTATCATAGTCGTGTATTATATAGATCTATGATTATATTATGGGACTTATATACTGTATACAATGCAAATATTTATCTATAGATCTATCTTGAGAGTGCATAGGGACTACAAAGACTTTAATTCGGCCCTGGCCAGCAATATGTCGACATCATAGATATTGCAGATGACCGCTGATGATGCCAATGTCAGTGTAGTTGTTGTTGAGGCAACAGCCTGCACCAATACCCCCGCTAGCGTTCCGGAACCTTCAGCAGCGACAGCTGTAGCAGCCCCACTCGACAATTCGAGGAGAAAGCGGGTGCATGACGACATTCCTGAAGCACCTTCCACGTCAGGCGTAAAGCGCGCCCCAAGTGCGTCGACCGTTAGACTCACAGTAACAGAGCCCCAGTCCTCTACGTCTTACGACACAACACCTACAGTAGTTCCTTCTACAAATAAAACTATACCCCCCTTATTCCTATTCAATAACATCCGTGCCCTCCACAGCAACATGCTGTCGAAGGATATTATATTGCCCCTTTACAAGTCCCTAGTCAGGCCTCATTTGGAATATGCCGTTCAGTTTTGGTGCCCGTACTTGCGTGAGGATATTGATAGGTTAGAAAGGGTTCAGCGTCGTGCCACGAAACTTATTCCGGCATTGCGCAATAAGCCTTATGAAGATAGGATTAAAGTGTTAGACTTGTATTCACTCGAAACTAGGAGATTAAGGGGGGAGCTTATTGAAGTTTTCAAAATCTGGTGGTGGTGCTCGAGGATGAGTCTGTTGACGATGAATGCCAGCTTGTGACATGCCAGCGTGATGCCAGCTTCTGTAGATCTGTAGATCATCATCATCATCATCATCATCATCATCATCATGTAGATGTAGCTCATAGCGTAAACTAACCCACTTTTTGTTTAACTTTACCTACTTTTTTTTTTTTTTCTTATCCTCCTTACTTTGCATGTCTCTAACTCTTTTCTTGCATGTTTGTAGTTTGCATGGTATGACAGTGAGTTAAGACTGTGTTTGCATGGTTTGTAAGCGTTCTTATTTTACTTCTTTTCATCTTTCACCCCTCTCCTATATTCTCCGACTATTTTTCTGACTTGTCGGCAGTGGCCGGCGGATGATGATGGTGAGACTTTTTCCCTCTTTTTCTGAATGAATGTTAACCCACGAATGATAGGTGTTGCTCCTTACTTAACCCCTTATTCTCCTCTCTTCTCTTAACCCCCTACTCTCTCCTTTCTCTCGGGCTAGCCTTAGAGTGGATCTTAGGGTCTTTGTTAGCCTTAGCTTCTGTAGATCTGTAGATCTCATCCTGTAGACAGTAGCATAACATTCGAGCTGGTGCGCACCGCCACTCCAACCCCAGGCTTGACTAGAAACCGATACGTAGTCAGGGTCGACCCGCGAGCCATATATAGCAACGGTGTTGAACACGGACTGCGGCGTGTAGTTGAACGTATTGTGGAGTTTGCCCTTCAGAGCAGTGAGGGATGTGAAGTCAGGACGCGACAGTCTCTCCGGTTCGGGTCAGATGATGAAGATAGAGACGATTTTAGGGTAGTAATAACTTACAGGCGTCTGGCTGCTATAGATGTAGATTACATTTTGGCCCGTATACTGTAATGCATGCCACTCAAAGCAGCACCGAGCTTAGCATGGACAACTTCACGATAGATATAGACCACGTTTACCGTGTTGCGGGCCATAAGGCCAGACCTTATACTCTTAATTTTGGTAGTTATCAAATATTTAGAAACCAAACAAACCTCGATCGCGGTTGCGGGTTTATAGCAATAGTTTTGGCTTATATGACTGCTGTACGAAATACGGCTGCATATAATATCTGGTTGCCGACGGTTGTGCAGCGTGCACGAAAACTGGCCGCAGACTGCAAGCTCGAGTTTGATGTGATATGGGGCCTGAAGAGTCGAGAAGGGTAGAGCAGGAAATGAATGTTCGTATCGTTGTATTTCGATTGGATGATCGTCGTAGGACTGTGTGTATGTTTTTAGAACAGTGTGAGAACATACAAGACCTCTATTATTTTAGGGCTGTCAGGACAACATATCTCCCCATCCGCAATATAAGGGCTCTTTACACGAGTTATGAGAAAAGTCGAAAATATGGCAGGCATCACGATTTGTGTAAGGGTTGTCTCGAGTTTGCGGATGATATAGTGAAACATTTTAAGGATTGCCACATGGTGTGCCAGCAGTGTAAAAGCTCCAAATGTGAGAGTCGTATAGTTGAGGCTGAGAAGAGGGACTATCATGTGTGTAGACGCACATTTTTCAATAATAACTGTTTTGAATTCCATAAATTAAATGGTACGTGCAGGAAAATGAGAATTTGCGAATGCGGCATGTTTCATATGATGGACAGTTGGGAAAATTTCCGCATAAATGTGATGATATTCACTGTTCTACATGCCATGAGAAATATAAGGCAGGTGGTGTAAAGTATGTATGTTATATGAAGATGCTAACCTTAAAATTAAACCTTGTTTAACTGTATACTACAATATAGAGACATACACGAACGCAGAAACCAAAGAGGTTATCCCACATTTACTTGTAAGCCAGACTATCTGTGACGAGTGTGACTAATATCGCAAATGTGGTAAACGAACAAACGTTTTTAAAACGAGTGCACACACACCCTCGTGTAACCTTCTTTGTGTCCATATTGTCAAGTTAGCGGACAAGTTAAAAAAATGACTGTGTATATTCTTGACCACAACGGCGCAAAATTTAATAAACAATTCCTTTATAAGGAGCTGCTTCAACACGAATCATCGTAGATATTTACAGGCGAGCCCTGAAAAGAGGAAACAAGCTTATACAGATGCAGATAAGAGGTAATGTTCAGTTTTAAAGACACTCCGTTATTCTCACCTTGTAAATTAACCAGCTACCCAAGGTGATGGGCAATAGCCACCGAAGTTTCAAAAGGGTATTTCCCTTACACTTTCCTCACTCGCAACACTTTAAATTACGTAGGACCACAACTCCTCAAACCTTAATTTAACTATGACAACATGAGTGATAGTGAGCGTGAAGCTTTTGAGAGGTACTACAACAGTTTTTAACGAAGATATTCCTTACAATATAGCGGAGGAATGAATGTGAGCGTTATTGCGTGAATGACGTGCGCATACTTAGAGTATGTTTCTAGGCCTTTAGAAGGCTGTAAATAGACCGGTTCAACTGCGACCCGCTACAAACCGCAACCACAATCGCCTCATTGTGTTTTACTGTTTTCAAGAACAACTTCATGCCTACGAAGAACCCCCCCAGTGGTGAGAGGACGGCGTACTCCTTCAATGGATGCTGGTGGCATGGATGCCCACGTCCCGAGTGTGGTATCATAGGGGATATCCATGTAGATCTCCTGCCGTTTTTTGTGGGAACACGAATATGATGTAGCGGATGGAGACAGATGGACAATTACCGCGAAGAAATAAACACCATCAAGCGTTCAATGGTGCTGGATTCCTCTCAAATGTGCCGATAATTTGTTTGGTAAACGCACAAATCCCTTCAAACTATACTTTCCACATAGGGAGGGCGTGAAACCCATTACTACGACTTCTGTTCTTTATACCCTTACTTGATGAAGAACAATCTGTATCCTGTAGGCGCACCTGAAAACTGGTGGGTCCAGCCCTGCTTACCATCGAAGAGTTCTCAGCTAATTTGAACGGAAACTATTTCGGACTTTCTTCATAGATGCTCACCCCCTCGCGACTTATGGATGCCAATCTGCCCGTCGTTATAGATCACAACTCATGTTCCCTCTGTGTGTGAAGTGCGCAAAGGAAGAATAATGGGGCATGTAATCACACAATCAACCAGAGGAGGATCAGAGGCTGACCTAGCCATTCGTCATGGTTACAGAATTTTGAAGATATATGAGGTGTGGAGGTTTCAGAAGCTCCCCAACCTTTTCACACCATATATAAATACTTTTTTGAAGGATAACGTAGAAGCACAGGATACCCGCGAGGAGTTGAGGCCGAAAATGAAAAATCGGCGTATATTCAACGCTACAGTGATCGTGAAGGGATACAACTTGAACGGGGACAAATTGCGAAGAACCTGGTAAGCGCTTTAGTGCAAAGTTGTCCTAAATAGTCCTTTGGGGGAATTTACCCAGAATACAGACAAGGGGAACGAGCGTGAGATTACCCCCAATGCTCTCGATAAAGAGTCCATAGAGATTATGATGTGGGTAATACGTACATAATAAAGTACGACAGAACCGAATTGGCTACAAATACATCGCGTGTCACAATCATACATGTAGCCAGTTTCATAACAGCATACGCCCCATCAAACTTTGGAGTCTACCACATTCTCTTGGCCAGAGGATTCTGTTCGCAGATACAGATAGTGTGATATTCACGGAGAGGGAAGGTGAATATATTTCACCTATTGTGGAATTCCTCAGAGTGTTGACTGACGACATCAAGGATGAGTATGGAGATAGCGTCTACGCTGATTCTTTTGTCTCAACTGGTCCAAAAACTTACGGGATACGGGTGAGGGTAGGGAAAGAAATGAAATATATCGTGAAGGTTAAAGGTCACTCTTAACCAGGCGAACCGGCAGATCGTCAACTTTGATTCGTTGAAAGAGCTAGTGAGTTTAGAAGATGAGGGTAACCTGCCACACCAAGAGTTTAGGGACGAGTATCGTTTGTCCAGCGAAAAGGACAAGTATAGACACATATTTGTCTTAAATAGATCGCCAGAGTGTTAATAAATGTGCAGAGTTCTAGAAGGTTCAATGGTGAATACAGTTACCCCTGAACGTTGTAGAAGATGTATGGTACGCATTCCAGGAAGTGTGTATGATAAAACATTAAAGCCGATATTACGTTATGTATCGCAGATGGAAAAATTCTCTGAACGCATACCTGGTATAATGGGATATAAATATTCGGCTGATTCACAAGTGCAACTCGAACCTTTTATATTGGAACAATCTCGTACACGAATCACGCTTGGAGGCGAGCATGACGCAACCCGTGTGATTCGCACCCACCCCCACACCTCCCACCTCCCATCGGCTCCGCACGGTCCCGCCGAGCCAAACAGTGGGGCTCATAGTCATCCCAGAGTTTGACCCGACTGGACGTTCTCTCCTTGCATGATCAACAGAAAACTATTTAAAGATGGAACTTCCGTTGAGCAGCATCCTCAATGCAGTATACGATTTGTCCGTGTTGAAGTCTGTGCACGTATTCAGGCGTAATACAGGTGCTATTAATTATGTACTTGAAACGAAATGAAGACAATCAAACTCTGTAGACGCAATGTTATATATTTAAGTGTTGAAGAGATAAATAGAATCTTCGTGGTGGTTGAGAAGTGGGGTAAGGACAGTTATAAAATACCTGTTGGCGTAGGCACAAAAAGAGAGCAGATTAGTGATGCACCCTCATACGCTATTATTTGTAAGCTATGCGTAAATCGTGATCCAAACCAACCATGCGTTGATATACGGTTGATGTAGAAGAATGCTGCTGAAAATAACGCCCTTATCCCCACACGAAGCCGTTTCATTCTCGACAGAATGTTTGAAGTCGTCGGTTTCCGTAAGCTGAAACCTAAATTAGACGCACCTGTTGCTGATATGCGTTATTTTGCACGATGCTTGAATACGCGTGCACCGTCCTGCTCGATGATTTTACCAAGTGTAGGGATGAACAAGGCGAGAACGGTTTGGAACTGGATGCGTATTTAGAAGGTGCAGACTACTCGAAATATCATGAACTTTGGTACAAAGGACTAGAACGGTACAGGGCTGAACTGACCTTCACTGTTCACCCTGAAGAATTATTTCTTTATATAAGGCGCAGTTGTCAGCACGATGAGTCGTAAAGATGTTACAGTTGAAAAGGTCAGCACGGAAAGAATAAATGCACGTTTGGAAAGGAGTGTTTATAAACTTGAATTTAATGGTGATATTGTTCAAAACGATGTCATCTTTGTGCGTGCTTTTGACTGTATTCTATCCGTTTTTAAAGATCGTGATAGTTTGACACCCAATTGTAAAGTGGGTACAAAAGTAGTGTCAAACGAGTTGAAAGCCCATTATATTGAATATAGACACCCGAATACTTTGAGCGGTGAATTAATGTTAAATCGCCTTTATTATGTAGTGCAGAGCAATGAGGATGTAAGTGTGGACTTGATTACGTGCGAGTTCACTGTTTTATTTAAGCGTGGTAGAAACTGATCTTAAAGCGTGTATTTCCATTTTTTATGCGTATATATATATATATTAAACAGATGTTGTGTATTCTTATTTTTTGTATATATCATAGAATTCCTCGTCTGTACTAGCTGTATTATTTTTTATTTGGATGCGTATATATATATATATATATATATATATATATATATATATATATGTGTGTGTGTGTGTGTGTGTGTATACATATATATATATTATATATATGTGTGTGTGTGTGTACGTATGTACGCTGTACGGAGCGGAATGCTGGATTTTGAAGAGCAGGGATGAAAGGAAACTATTGGCTTTTGAGATGAGGTGTATGCGGAGAACAAATAACATAAGATGGGACCAGAGACTAACAAACGAAGGAGTAAGAAGGATAGCGGGAGCAAGAGGGAACATACTTGACAGGTTGCGAGACATACAAAGAAGATGGTTTGGCCATGTCATGAGGCTGGACGGAGAAAGGTGGCCAAATGCACTGTTGCACGGAAGGGTCCATGGCGACAGACCGAGAGGAAGACCAAAGACATCCTGGTTCAAAGCATTCAGAGGAGCAAACGGCGAATTGAGCATGAGGGAGCTGTTTGATTTGGCTGGCGACCGGCGAGAGTGGAGAAGATATCGACATGACAGATGGAACCCAACCCCCGACGAGAGCCGGACGGGATTTAATGAAATATACATATACATATTTTAAACATGTGTTGTGTATTTTGTTTTGTATAGAATTATTCTGTTGGCTGTATTATTTTCTGTTTTGATACGTATATATACATATCTTAAATAACACCAATTATTCCTGTTTTCGCGTCTAATGCAATTCTCCTCTACTGACTGTATTATTTTTTATGTAAATATACGAGTGTGTGTATGTATATATAAAACATGTGTGTATTATCAGTGTTTTGCACCTAACGTATATTCACCTTTATATGTACGTACAAGGAAATAGCTCTGTACGTCAAATACGAGTGGCTGCCTTCTAAACCAACTATCTGTGAAGTTAAAGCCGCCCAGGAAGGCTAGTGAAGAATTCAAAATGATTTGAGACGCCGCAGTGAAAGGATCTCATCTCTCTCCTCCTTCTTGTGTTTTATTTTAGGTTAGGCTACCCACATTTACATACATACATTTCATATACTGTATATATTTTCGGATGGGCCTGAGCAGCCAGGTTAGGTTACCCTATACCCCTTGAAGTTCACACACACACACACACATACATATATATATATATATATATAAAAGAAGCTTTGTCTTTGCTATACATGCATACACACCCACATACATATATATAGACTCTTGTCGCCTGAGCAGCCAGGTTAGGTTACCTCTTGGAGATCACACATATATATATATATATATATGTGTGTATATATATATATATATATTATAATATATATATATATATAAGTATATATATATATATATATATATGTGTATATATATATTCTTATATAATTTTTTGGGTGGGTACTGTTGCATAACCCCACCCCCTTGGAGGGTTATGGTGGTTACAAACACTATCATCTTGTTGCATGAATGTTGCAATGCTGCGTGCAATTTCATTGCACTCTACATTTTTGCGGACATGCTACTAGAAGAACTGGGCAGATACTGGGAACCTTTAAACGAAGGGAGAGGAATATAATGATTCTTCTATTGAAAACACTGATGATACCCAAGTTGGAATACTGCTCGGCCCTAACATCACCATATAAAAAAGAAGACATTTGTCAGCTAGAAGGGATTCAGAGAAGCTTCACAGCCAAGATCAATGGGTGCAAAAACTAAATTACTGGGAAAGGTTACGCGAATTAAACCTATATTCACTGGAACGGAGAAGAGAGAGATACACCATTATTTACACTTGGAAAATAATGGAGAAACTAGCCCCTAATCTTACTCTGAACCCTATAAATCCCCAAACAACAGTGGAAAGTAGAAAAGGAAGTCTGTGTCGTGTTCCCAAATTAAAGGCGAGACATAGAACATCCTCAACCCTGAAGGAAAATAGTTTTGTTGTGAGAGGACCAAGACTGTTTAACTAGCTGCCCCAGAAACTAAGGAACACGAGTGGTGTTACGGTGGATATCTTCAAAGGAAGATTAGACGCCTTGCTCAGAATAATCCCCGATGAGCCGGGCGTGCCTGGCTATATGAAGTGGAGAGCAAAAGAAACCAACACTCCACTTCACCAGGTTAACTCGAGAGGAGGGGCGACAAGCTTGACCTTCGTGAAATGAGGAATCATTGCACGGAACACTCAAAAGGTTGAAAAAAAAGGTGTAAGAGAGTATTAATACTGAATATATATATATATATATATATACAGGGTGTCCCATAAGTCCTGCATCATAGGAAAAATAATAAAAAAAGGCAAAACAAAAGCTTTTATTTACAGAACGTGCTCAATATATCCACCATTGTTTTCAATACACAAATTCAGACATGATACCCAGTCAGCAAGCACACGGTGAATGATGTCAGGAGTAATGGTGTTACATGCCCCAATAATGCGCTGCCGCAAATGTTCAACACTCCTAATTTTCTCTGCGTATACCAGCGCTTTGAAGTGGCCCCAGAGATAAAAATCTAGTGGCTTGAGATCTGGGCTTCTAGCTGGCCATTCCACAGGCCCTCGACGTCCTATCCAATGACCAGGGAATTGTTGGTACAGGTATTCCCTTACTTGGGTGCTGTAATGTGCAGGAGCGCCGTCTTGCTGGAACCATGTTGGGAAATTTCCTTCTTCGTCCAAGACTCTGGGAAATGCTTCTTCCTTGAGCATAAGTAGGTAGGTGCTCCAGTGACATGTTCATCGAAAAAGAGGGGGCCTATGATGCGATCCTTCCAAGTGCCACACCATACCATCACCCGAGATGCACCTTGTTCCTTTGAAGAGGTATACCAGTGAGGGTTGTTTTGAGACCAGTAGCGGGTGTTCTGTCGATTTACCTCACCATTTCCATAAAAAACAGCCTCGTCACTGAACAGAATGGTGGACGGGAAAATGGCATCCCGAGCATATGAATTATGGGTGCTACTATAGCGTGATTCCTACCTCGATTCGGCGGTCTACCTTTTAATTATAGCTTCTTACCTTGTTTACTAATTGCTTGTTTACATTCCAATGTCCATCGCCCTTGACGATTGGTTAGGTTTAGTCATGATATTTTCGTTAGTTTTAACAGAAACAATCCTCTCACAATTAGTGAGCTACAAGAGGAAATTTCATCTGTTGTCAGCACAATCTCTCATGACGTTGTACACACAGTACTTGCCAACTTTCAACGTCGACTGCAAATGGTTTTGGATGCCGGTGGTTCACACATTGAACATATTTTTCATTAAATAAAAACTCCCAATTGTACGCTGTAAACTAATACAAAAATCACTCCTGTATGTTAACAATATTACGAAATATAAGCAATTTAAACTGTTGCGTCTTTTTTGAATGGCCCTGTATATATATATATGGGATGAATTTCACACTTAAACAGTGAAATGAATGAATGATGCAAACCCACAAAGAAAAAGAAAAATTATTCCAAGGTCTCTCGTGTATTCAGCAATACACCTCGTCATTCCATGACGAGGTGTATTGCTGAATACATAAAAGACCTTCGAATAATTTTTCTTTTTCCTTGTGGATTTGCATCATCATATATATATATATATATATATATATATATATATATATAATATATATTATATATACACAGGGTATCCCATAAGTCCGCGGCATCATAGGAGAAATTCATATTTTTTTTATTTCTACAAACCATAATTCGTTGCTGCACTATAGCGTGATTCCTACCGGTGACTTCGATACTATAGGGTGATTCCTACCCGTTTTGGTTCGAAACTACATTACTGTAGAGTATGATTCCTATCCAAGGTATAAATGAAAATATAATAAATATAAAATGCTATTTATTATTCAATTTTATTTATTTAAAAAATAGTTTCGGTGCTACTATAGTATGTGGTCTACCTACGATTGGTTAGGTTTAGTCACGATATTTTCGTTAAAACTAACGAAAATCATGACTAAACCTAACCAATCGTCAAGGGCGATGGACATTGGAATGTAAACAAGCAATTAGTAAACAAGGTAAGAAGCTATAATCAAAAGGTAGACCGCCGAATCGAGGTAGGAATCACGCTATAGTAGCACCCATTATCTTTCAGATATCCCCATAAAAAATAATCACATGGGTTGAGATCCGGAGAATATGGTGGCCAAGACCATCCACAGGCAAAACGTTCAGGGAAGCGATTCGAGATGACGCGATCGTCAAAATATTCATTTAAGTCTACAAGAGTCGTTCGCCTAGCGCCTTAGGCTACTAGGCCTAAGCGGTAACAAAACTCCCAGGTGTACGCTGTAAACTAATACAAAAATCATTCCTGTACGTTAACAATATTACGAAATATAAGCAATTTAACCCTTTAACGCCAAACGTTTTTGTAGGGTTAAGTCTAAATGCGTGTATTTGAAACGCTAAGTATTCGACTCAGTCGGCGTTAGAGGGTTAAACTGTTGCGTCTTCTTTGAATAGCCCTGTGTGTATATATATATATACTCTATATGTATGTATAGTCTAGTGGTGGACCGGATGTCAGTTTTTCAACATCTGCGGATGCGGATGCCGATGCGGATATTTAGTTAATCTATCAATATAATATAGAATTATGAATATATGACATAATTTTTCAAATTTCGTGATATTACTATTATGGCAGGCAATGCATAAGAATTAAATTAATATTAATGTTTTCATTATGATAAAAATAATAACTTGTCAAGAGTTTCAGCCACAGAAAATTGAATGAAACAAGTTTCATTCAATTTTTCTGTGTTACCAGGTATTTATATTTTGAGGTTTATATATTGTTTGTTCATTAATAATTAATTAATACTTTACATGAAATGTGCATGACTGGGCCTTATAAGCTACTTTATAAGCTAATTTAATTGTAAATTGCATAATTTATTAGAGGTAATATCCGCATAACATCCGCAGTCAGAAGTGCGGATGTGGATGTTAAAAATGATGCGGATGCGGATATCCGGTCCACCACTAAATTGTATACATATAATGTATATATACACTGTACAGAGAGAGAGAGAGAGAGAGAGAGAGAGAGAGAGGTAGAATTTTAAAATTAAATAAGGATAACACGTAATAAATTTACTTTCATCATTGTCTCATTCTTTTTTTCCACCTTTTAAGTATTCTTTTGTGTTTTCGTCTGTCAGGAAGGCAGAAACATCAGATGAGCATTAATCCCTTTGTATTTCATCCACAAGAGGAAGTAAGACGACTTCCAAATACAGATCACTTTTCTATGATTGATTCTTGGCAAAACTACTGATTTGGTTCGAGCAATTTATGTTCTTTCAATTACCAAGTAAACTCCTTTGAAGTTAACTTCATTGTACAGGGTGTCCCAGAATTAACTATCTATTTCAATGAAATCGGACAAATGTTTTAAAAACACACTTTTATTTATGTTTATCATGTTTAATATGTGTAAAAATGTATAAATTTCTAAATTTTTTTCATAATTTTATTTTCATATTTTTTTCATAGTTTTTCATAGTTTTATTTTCATTCTCTTTCAGAACCCTATTAATAATGAATACACAAGAACGCATCTTTGTTGTAACATCCCGTATCAAAGGAATGCAATGTAATGAAATCAGAGAAAATTTACAAGAAGATTCCACAGAACCGGTCCTACAGACAAAGCGATTCGTGAACTTGTGAACAAATTTAAAAGAACTGGATCCGTACACGACGAGGTGGGA
>JAJOZX010016955.1:40000-45000 GCA_023014485.1 Bathynomus jamesi
TCAGATCTTCATGAATTTTACCTCTATCTTCGTCATTAATCGCCTTACCACCCAGCTTCGTGTCATCCGCAAACTTTGAAACTGTACTGACTAGGCCGACATCTAAATCGTTAATATATATAAGAAAAAGCAAGGGGCCAATACAGAACCCTGAGGAACGCCACTCGCTACATTATCCCAACCGACTCCGCTCCATCAACGACCACCCTCTGTTCCTACCTCGCAACCACTCTTCTACCCAATTTATTACTACACCCCTGATTCAAGAGCCTTAGTTTTTTCAATGAGTCTTTTATGCGGAACGGTGTCGAACCCTTTTTGAAAATCTAAATACACTACATCAACCGCCCGATGTCTACCGTAAACGTCAACCACGCTTTGGAAAATTCTAAAAGATTAGTTAAGCAAGATTTGTTTCGCCTAAATCCGTGCTGCTTATTTCTAACTAGCTTATGCAATTCTAAGTGTTCGACTATACGATCCCTAATTATTGATTCCAGTAGCTTACCTATAACAGACGTTAAACTGGTTTCGCCTATAATTTCCCGCCGCACCTTTATCGCCTCTCTTAAAGATAGGTGTTACGTTTGCTAACTTGAAATTATGTGGTACGCACCCCTCAGAAATACACGCATTAAAAATCTCTGTTAGCGGCAAAACAATGCTATCTTTTAATTCTTTTAGTTGTATGGGATGTATGGAATCCGGACCCGGTGATTTACGCGTTTTCATTTTATCAATATAGCGCATTCCCCTTCACTAACGACAATATTATCCAAAATATTACCATTATCAAAAGGTATTATGTCTATGACCGTAGGGATATTCGTTACATCTTCTATAGTAAAAACTGACGTAAAAAATTCGTTTAGCAAGGTAGCCATTCCTTGTTTTCAGAAACTAGATCTCCTTTTACATTTTTCAATGGACCCAAGACACTTTTTACTGGATTTCTATTATTGACGTATTGAAAGAATCGCTTTGGGGTTTTCTTTACCGTCACGAGCTATGGAGATTTCAAATTCGCGCTTGGACTTTTTATTACACTTTCGCTTCACGCCTCAGAGAGATGTAGTTGTTTCGTAACAACAATTTGTTTTTATCGCACTTATGTTGCCTATAAGCCCTATCTCTACTCTTTATAATGTCTCCTACTCTAGAAGTAAACCACAAGGGCTTGTTGTTACTTTCGCACGCTTAATTTTTACGGTACACATTCCTCATTTATAGTCCTAAATACTGTTTCGAACGATTCCCACATAGTTTTGCGTTGGAGTTCCCATCACGTTTTCCCAATTGACGTGTGACAATTTATCTCGAAATTTACAGAAGTCTGCGTGCTGGAAGTTAGGAATTTAGTCGAGTTAGTTGGTTTCGAGTGAGTTACTGAGAGGACAAATCCTACCATATTGTGATCGCTATTGCTTAACGGTTCTATACTTGAAGATCAGTAATTAGCCTATCATCCGTAGTTATTACTAAATCTAAAATACTGTCCAACCTCGTAGGTTCCCCAACCTTTTGACTAAGAAAGTTATCCTCGAGAAAATTAACTAAACGATTACCTTCCGCGTCTCCCTGCATTGTATCGTAATTCACGTTGGCGCAATTAAAGTCACCCATAACTAAGCCTGCTCACTAACGATATTCTCTTTAGTTCACGATATAACGCTTCGTCCGTATCAGCTGTTTGATTAGGGGGCCTATATATAACCGCAACAAGAAGTTTGAAGTCGTTTAATTTAAGTTCTGCTATAGTCGAATCTATCGGTTCTGGAATTGAGTGCTTACTTCTATAACGTTCGCAATATTATCTTTGATATACAACATAACACCGCCTCCTCGCCTACCTATTCTGTTTTTAACAAAAGGTCTATAACCTTTAATTTGATACTCCCCTACAAAGTCACGTGTTCAGTGCAAAGCCACGATTCGTTTATCGTATATATATAGTTTATAGTATATATATTATATATATATATATATATATACAGGGCGTCCCAAAAAATGTAACACACTTTAACAGCGATAGCTCAATTGATGTTTCTTTCTTTCCAAGTTAAACCCATTAGAATTAATAATGGCGTCAGACTAAGCTTTGAAACAAAGGAAATTCATTCTAAAATGCTACTGGAAGTGTGAAAACGCAGTTGAATGCAAAGACAGTTTAGGAGGAGTTTCAAACAGATCCCCAACGCGACTTACCATCACTCGAATTAGAGATAAGTTTTGAAGCCGATGGAACTGTTCAGAATGTCCACAAGAAGGGTTCCGGAAGACCACGGACATCGACAAGCCCCACAAAGCAAGAAAGAGTACTGGAAACGTATCACCAAAGTCCCAAGAAAATCTGTGCGGCAAGCGAGTCGTGAGGTAGGAATTTCAGAATCGTCTGTCCAACGCATTTTGAAGCGCTGTCAATGGAAAAGTTACATTCCAAGATTAGTCCATGCTATTAATGAAGATGATCCGGACCGAAGAGTGGAGTATTGCCAGTGGTACTTGGCACGATGTGGATGTGGACTGGACGAAGGGGTTTCGTAGAATACCCTCCGCGTTCACCAGACCTCACACCACTAGATTTTTTATGGGGATACTTAAAAGACAAAGTCTACGCTATAAAACCTGCAACAGTCCGAATAAATAATGGTAATGACAAATACCATAGTTTTTCTTTTTGATGATGCTAGCCCGACGTGGGCAACGGGTCACTCGCAAAGAGGTCCCATAAAATATAGCTTCCCTCACCAGCTATCTGCAAAGCAGACAGGATCCAGCTTTGGGACATGATCTAGGGTTTAAAGCAGCCTAGCCCTGCTACATTTAGAACCTCAATATAAGCAAAAGACTCCCTGCCTTCACGTCAGATTTAATGCATCAAAGAAAAATTTATGGGACCTCTTTGCGAGTGACCCGTTGCCCACGTCGGGCTAGCATCATGAAAAAGAAAAACTATGGTATTGTCATTTACCATTACTTATTCGGACTATAGTGGATTTAATTATCCAGAAGAGTTCCTTGTTCCATGCACTGTCTGTGTGTATCATAAAAAAACTCAGGGGACTATTTCTGAGTTCATTCCCATCTGAAACGGACATGTTATGTGCCTTGAAAAGTGGACGCTCAATTCTGCCAGTTGAGGTTTAAGTTTTGGTTTTTGGCTAAAAAATATAATAGTTACCCCCTTTTTCTTTGATGTATTAAATCTGACGAGAAGGCAGCGAGTCTTTTGCTTATATTGAGATTCTAAATGTAGCAGGGTTAGGCTGCTTTAAACCCTAGATCCATGTCCCAAAGCTGGATTCTGTCTGCTTTGCAGATAGCTGGTGAGGGAAGCTATATTTATGGGACCTCTTTGCGAGTGACCCGTTGCACACGTCGGCTAGCATCATGAAAAAGAAAAACTATGGTATTTGTCATTTACCATTACTTATTCGGACTATAGTGGATTAATTATCCCAGAAGAGTTCCTTGTTCCATGCACTGTCTGTGTGTATCATAAAAAACTCAGGGGACTATTCTGAGTTCATTCCCATATTATATATATATATATATATATATTATATATATATATATATATTATAATATATAGTGTGTGTATATATATAATATATATATATATATATATATATAATATTATATATATATATAAAATATATATATATATGTAGATATATATATAATATTTATATATATATATATATATATATAGTATATATATATATTATATAGGGCGAGGAGGCGGTGTTATGTTGTATATCAAAGATAATATTGCGACGTTATAGAAGTAAAGCACTCAATTCCAGAACCGATAGATTCGGCTATAGCAGAACTTAAATTGAACGATTTCAAACTTCTTGTTGCGGTTATATATAGGCCCCCAAATCAAACAGCTGATACGGACGAAGCGTTAAATCGTGAACTAAAGAGAATAATCGGTAGTGAGCAGGCTTAGTTATGGGTGACTTTAATTGCGCCAATGTGAATTACGATACAATGCAGGAGACGCGGAAGGTAATCGTTTAGTTAATTTTCTCGAGGATAGCTTTCTTATTCAAAAGGTTTGGGAACCTACGAGGTTGGACAGTATTTTAGATTTAGTAATAACTACGGATGATAGGCTAATTACTGATCTTCAAGTAATAGAACCGTTGAGCAATAGCGATCACAATATGGTAGAGTTTGTCCTCTCAGTAAGTCACTCGAAACCAACTAACTCGACTAAAATTCTAACTTCCAGCACGCAGACTTTAGTAAATTTCGAAATAAATTTTCACACGTCAATTGGGAAAACGTAATGGGGAACTCCAACGCAAAACTAATGTGGGAATCGTTCGAAACAGTATTTAGGACTATAAATGAGGAATGTGTACCGTAAAAAATTAAGCGTGCGAAAGTAAACAACAAGCCCTTGTGGTTTACTTCTAGAGTAGGAGACATTATAAAGAGTAGAGATAGACTTATAGGCTATATAAGTGCGATAAAGATAATCTGTTGTTACGAACAACTACATATCTCTAAGGCGTGAAGCTAAAAGTGTAATAAAAAAGTCAAACACGCGAATTTGAAATCTCCATAGCTCGTGACGGTAAAGAAACCCCAAGCGATTATTTCAATACGTCAATAATAGAAATCCAGTAAAAAGTGTCTTAGTTCCATTAAAAAATGTAAATGAGATCTAGTCTCTGAAAACAAGGAAATGGCTACCTTGCTAAACGAATTTTTTGTCAGTTTTTACTATAGAAGATGTAACGAATATCCCTACGGTCGTAGACATAATACCTTTTGATAATGGTAATATTTTGGATAATATTGTCGTTAGTGAAGGGGAAGTAATGCGCTATATTGATAAAATGAAAACGCGTAAATCACCGGGTCCGGATTCCATATATCCCATTCAACAAAAAGAATTAAAAGATATCATTGTTGTGCCGCTAACAAAGATTTTTAATGCGTCTATTTCTGAGGGGTGCGTACCAGATAATTTCAAGTTAGCAAAC
>JAJOZX010016955.1:50000-54546 GCA_023014485.1 Bathynomus jamesi
CACAAGGGCTTGTTGTTTACTTTCGCACGCTTAATTTTTTACGGTACACATTCCTCATTTATAGTCCTAAATACTGTTTCGAACGATTCCCACATTAGTTTTGCGTTGGAGTTCCCCATTACGTTTTCCCAATTGACGTGTGAAAATTTATTTCGAAATTTACTAAAGTCTGCGTGCTGGAAGTTAGGAATTTTAGTCGAGTTAGTTGGTTTCGAGTGACTTACTGAGAGGACAAACTCTACCATATTGTGATCGCTATTGCTCAACGGTTCTATTACTTGAAGATCAGTAATTAGCCTATCATCCGTAGTTATTACTAAATCTAAAATACTGTCCAACCTCGTAGG
The DNA here is from genome assembly GCA_023014485.1 of Bathynomus jamesi. NCBI lineage: Eukaryota > Metazoa > Arthropoda > Malacostraca > Isopoda > Cirolanidae > Bathynomus > Bathynomus jamesi. Next base: position 50,348 of record JAJOZX010016955.1, read on the forward strand.
TTCCCCAACCTTTTGAATAAGAAAGCTATCTCGAGAAAATTAACTAAACGATTACCTTCCGCGTCTCCCTGCATTGTATCGTAATTACATTGGCGCAATTAAAGTCACCCATAACTAAAGCCTGCTCACTACCGATTATTCTCTTTAGTTCACGATATAACGCTTCGTCCGTATCAGCTGTTTGATTTGGGGCCTATATATAACCGCAACAAGAAGTTTGAAATCGTTCAATTTAAGTTCTGCTATAGTCGAATCTATCGGTTCTGGAATTGAGTGCTTTACTTCTATAACGTTCGCAATATTATCTTTGATATACAACATAACACCGCCTCCTCGCCTATATAAATATTATATATATAGATATATATATAATATATATATATATAATATATATATATATACACATATATATAATATATATATATATATATATATATATTATATATATACTAATATATATATATATAATACACACATATATATATATATATATTATATATATATATATATATATAATATATATATATATATATATGGGAATGAACTCAGAATAGTCCCCTGAGTTTTTTATGATACACACAGACAGTGCATGGAACAAGGAACTCTTCTGGGATAATTAAATCCACTATAGTCCGAATAAGTAATGGTAAATGACAAATACCATAGTTTTTCTTTTTCATGATGCTAGCCCGACGTGTGCAACGGGTCACTCGCAAAGAGGTCCCATAAATATAGCTTCCCTCACCAGCTATCTGCAAAGCAGACAGAATCCAGCTTTGGGACATGGATCTAGGGTTTAAAGCAGCCTAACCCTGCTACATTTAGAATCTCAATATAAGCAAAAGACTCGCTGCCTTCTCGTCAGATTTAATACATCAAAGAAAAAGGGGGTAACTATTATATTTTTAGCCAAAAACCAAAACTTAAACCTCAACTGGCAGAATTGAGCGTCCACTTTTCAAGGCACATAACATGTCCGTTTCAAGATGGGAATGAACTCAGAATAGTCCCCTGAGTTTTTTATGATACACACAGACAGTGCATGGAACAAGGAACTCTTCTGGGATAATTAAATCCACTATAGTCCGAATAAGTAATGGTAAATGACAAATACCATAGTTTTTCTTTTTCATGATGCTAGCCCGACGTGGGCAACGGGTCACTCGCAAAGAGGTCCCATAAATTTTTCTTTGATGCATTAAATCTGACGTGAAGGCAGGGAGTCTTTTGCTTATATTGAGGTTCTAAATGTAGCAGGGCTAGGCTGCTTTAAACCCTAGATCCATGTCCCAAAGCTGGATCCTGTCTGCTTTGCAGATAGCTGGTGAGGGAAGCTATATTTATGGGACCTCTTTGCGAGTGACCCGTTGCCCACGTCGGGCTAGCATCATCAAAAAGAAAAAACTATGGTATTTGTCATTTACCATTATTTATTCGGACTGTTGCAGGTTTTATAGCGTAGACTTTGTCTTTTAAGTATCCCATAAAAAAATCTAGTGGTGTGAGGTCTGGTGAACGCGGAGGGTATTCTACGAAACCCCTTCGTCCAGTCCACATCCACATCGTGCCAAGTACCACTGGCAATACTCCACTCTTCGGTCCGGATCATTTCATTAATAGCATGGACTAATCTTGGAATGTAACTTTTCCATTGACAGCGCTTCAAAATGCGTTGGACAGACGATTCTGAAATTCCTACCTCACGAACTCGCTTGCCGCACAGATTTTCTTGGGACTTTGGTGATACGTTTCCAGTACTCTTTCTTGCTTTGTGGGGCTTGTCGATGTCCGTGGTCTTCCGGAACCCTTCTTGGGACATTCTGAACAGTTCCATCGGCTTCAAACTTATCTCTAATTCGAGTGATGGTAAGTCGCGTTGGTGGATCTGTTTGAAACTCCCTCCTAAACTGTCTTTGCACTTCAACTGCGTTTTCACACTTCCAGTAGCATTTTAGAATGAATTTCCTTTGTTCAAAGCTTAGTCTGACTGCCATTATTAATTCTAATGGGTTTAACTTGGAAAGAAAGAAACATCAATTGAGCTATCAGCTGTTAAAGTGGATACATTTTTTTGGGACGCCCTGTATATATATATATATATATATATATATATACTATAAACTATATATATACGATAAACGAATCGTGGCTTTGCACTGAAACACGTGACTTTGTAGGGGAGTATCAAATTAAAGGTTATAGACCTTTTGTTAAAAACAGAATAGGTAGGCGAGGAGGCGGTGTTATGTTGTATATCAAAGATAATATTGCGAACGTTATAGAAGTAAAGCACTCAATTCCAGAACCGATAGATTCGACTATAGCACAACTTAAATTAAACGACTTCAAACTTCTTGTTGCGGTTATATATAGGCCCCCTAATCAAACAGCTGATACGACGAAGCGTTATATCGTGAACTAAAGAGAATAATCGGTAGTGAGCAGGCTTAGTTATGGGTGACTTTAATTGCGCCAACGTGAATTACGATACAATGCAGGGAGACGCGGAAGGTAATCGTTTAGTTAATTTTCTCGAGGATAACTTTCTTAGTCAAAAGGTTGGGGAACCTACGAGGTTGGACAGTATTTTAGATTTAGTAATAACTACGGATGATAGGCTAATTACTGATCTTCAAGTAATAGAAACCGTTAAGCAATAGCGATCACAATATGGTAGATTTGTCCTCTCAGTAACTCACTCGAAACCAACTAACTCGACTAAAATTCCTAACTTCCAGCACGCAGACTTCTGTAAATTTCGAGAGATAAATTGTCACACGTCAATTGGGAAAACGTGATGGGGAACTCCAACGCAAAACTAATGTGGGAATCGTTCGAAAACAGTATTTAGGACTATAAATGAGGAATGTGTACCGTAAAAATTAAGCGTGCGAAAGTAAACAAACAAGCCCTTGTGGTTTACTTCTAGAGTAGGAGACATTATAAAGAGTAGAGATAGGGCTTATAGGCAACATAAGTGCGATAAAAACAAATTGTTGTTACGAAACAACTACATCTCTCTGAGGCGTGAAGCGAAAGTGTAATAAAAAAGTCCAAGCGCGAATTTGAAATCTCCATAGCTCGTGACGGTAAAGAAAACCCCAAGCGATTCTTTCAATACGTCAATAATAGAAATCCAGTAAAAAGTGTCTTGGGTCCATTGAAAAAATGTAAAAGGAGATCTAGTTTCTGAAAACAAGGAAATGGCTACCTTGCTAAACGAATTTTTTACGTCAGTTTTTACTATAGAAGATGTAACGAATATCCCTACGGTCATAGACATAATACCTTTTGATAATGGTAATATTTTGGATAATATTGTCGTTAGTGAAGGGGAATGCGCTATATTGATAAATGAAAACGCGTAAATCACCGGGTCCGGATTCCATACATCCCATACAACTAAAAGAATTAAAAGATAGCATTGTTTTGCCGCTAACAGAGATTTTTAATGCGTATTTCTGAGGGGTGCGTACCACATAATTTCAAGTTAGCAAACGTAACACCTATCTTTAAGAGAGGCGATAAAGGTGCGGCGGGGGAAATTATAGGCGAACCAGTTTAACGTCTGTTATAGGTAAGCTACTGGAATCAATAATTAGGGATCGTATAGTCGAACACTTAGAATTGCATAAGCTAGTTAGAAATAAGCAGCACGGATTTAGGCGAAACAATCTTGCTTAACTAATCTTTTAGAATTTTTCCAAAGCGTGGTTGACGTTTACGGTAGACATCGGGCGGTTGATGTAGTGTATTTAGATTTTCAAAAAGGGTTCGACACCGTTCCGCATAAAAGACTCATTGAAAAAAACTAAGGCTCTTGGAATCAGGGGTGTAGTAATAAATTGGGTAGAAGAGTGGTTGCGAGGTAGGAAACAGAGGGTGGTCGTTGATGGAGCGGAGTCGTGTTGGGATAATGTAGCGAGTGGCGTTCCTCAGGGTTCTGTATTGGGCCCCTTGCTTTTCTTATATATATTAACGATTTAGATGTCGGCCTAGTCAGTACAGTTTCAAAGTTTGCGGAGACACGAAGCTGGGTGGTAAGGCGATTAATGACGAAGATAGAGGTAAAATTCATGAAGATCTGAATAAAATCGTTGATTGGTCAGTCACATGGCAAATGAGATTTAACGTTGATAAGTGCAAAATTTTGCATATAGGTTCGCGTAACGGTAATTTTGCGTATAGTTGTCAGGGAA
>JAJOZX010016956.1:0-35000 GCA_023014485.1 Bathynomus jamesi
AGGTGACAGTGTCCATTATGGTTCATTGTTTTTTTTTATTTTACTCATAAGCAGTTACTAATTTCTGTTTTAATTTCATAATGGATAAGGGATATTCATCCTGAATTAAGGCATTATATATATTATATATATATATATATATATATATATTATATATTATATATATATAATATATATATATTAACATTTACTTTATGAAAAACACCCAAATCGTAAGATATAATAACTCCTGTGTACGAAAACACATTTAGGGTAAATGCTTAGCTAGCGAAATGTTGTCATAAGCCTACCACTATTTTATCTTCAAGTAAAGGAAGTTATATTAGACTTTATAATATTAAATCTTGGTCAACGTTTGTCTATATAAATAAATAAATTAGGGACAAATGAGTAGACCACACTGTGACCAGTTTAACTCCACTTGATGATAAAAAATTATTAGGGCCTAGACGAGTTAGGAACCAACTGAATTCAAAACTTGGCCATAAGTAAAGTTTATGACATAAAACTACTCTTCCAACTCTATACCTGTTCTTTGGACTGAATATACTGCTACTTGTTGCAGAACTCATATCCTAACTTCAGACGAAATGGAGCTTCATGGAAGGTGCGAATTTCTTTAATTTTTAGCCTTACTTTCAATATGTAGAGTGCCAATCTAGATAAAAATTAATTAACTGAAAAAAAAAAACCAGAAATATAAAAATAGATATAAAAAAATCGTTATAATTTTATAAAGATGTATTTATATATATATATAATTATATATTCTCTCTATATATTGATGTTGTTATACAAAAACAGAAGATGGGTACCGTAGTACTAATCTTTTCCTATTAGTTGCATTTTCAGAGATAGGTGTTTCGGTAACTAGTGAATATTTAAGGATTTCTAATGACTAATTAAAACGACGTTTTTACTATATTGTTTAACATAAATATTATATACAGGGTGTACATAAAGTCAGGATCTATTTTTGTGAAGCACTTGGAAATTATATGGAATTCAATCATAAAATGATAAAGTGGTAACATTTATTAAATAATTAAGAGTAGGATTCGACGTGACGCCCATCAGTATCCCTGCACAGCTCAAATCGTTCCGCAGCATTTCTAAACACATTCTGGAGCATTTGCGGGGTTATGTTATCTGCAGCAGTTCGTATACGTGTACGTAAGTTTTCAAGACTCGTAATCTTCGTCTGATAGACGTGCGATTTGATAAAGCCCCATGCAAAGAAATCTAAAGGGGTTAATCTGGTGATCTCGCTGGCCAAGGTCTGTTGCTTCCGCGTCCGATCCAGCGATTTGGAAAACGTCCATTTAGATAATCCTGAACAATTTTGGCATCGTGACAAGGAGCACCATCATGTTGATAGACGACGGTACTAACAATCCTATCCCCGTCGTCTATCAACATGATGGTGCTCCTTGTCACTATGCCAAAATTGTTCAGGATTATCTAAATGGACGTTTTCCAAATCGCTGGATCGGACGCGGAAGCAACAGACCTTGGCCAGCGAGATCACCAGATTTAACCCCTTTAGATTTCTTTGCATGGGGCTTTATCAAATCGCACGTCTATCAGACGAAGATTACGAGTCTTGAAAATTACGTACACGTATACGAACTGCTGCAGATAACATAACCCCGCAAATGCTCCAGAATGTGTTTAGAAGTGCTGCGGAACGATTTGAGCTGTGCAGGGATACTGATGGGCGTCACGTCGAATCCTACTCTTAATTATTTAATAAATGTTACCACTTTATCATTTTATGATTGAATTCCATATAATTTCCAAGTGCTTCATAAAAATAGATCCTGACTTTATGTACACCCTGTACATTACGAACGTATTTTATTTATTTATTTATATATATATATATATATACATAATTTCATATTGTAAATCTGGTAGATAAAGTTAATCCAAGTATATTTATAGGTTATTTTTAGATTCCTCCAGTATAAGTACTAAACTAATTTTATAAGCTAGCACTACGTCAGCTCAACGGGTGAAGGAACTATGCAGTCGTTGATCACAATTTGTTTTTGTTGAATCGGAATGAAAAACGCATAATGACTTCATTAGACTATTATTTTGTTGTCCATTTCCATTAGTAATCCAAACTGCCCTTAAGTACCTTTAGGTCTCCTTTGGCCCTTGGTTGCTAAAACTTTACAGTGATGACCCTGAGTATTCTAACCTTGTCCTTGTCCCAGCTTGCCAATTCTCAGTTCAATCTTCAGGTCAAACCCGGTCATGCGCCATTACTACGCTTAGTTTGCACTTGGTACATCAAGTTGCTCGCAAATAGAAAGAGTTTTAATACAGTTAAAAGAGCCTGGTGACTATGCTCTTAGAAGTAGGGGGCAGTTCTTTATTTTTGCATACTGCTGCATGGGGCCGAAGTAACTTTGAATGAAGCCCGCGAAAGATAAGAATTTTTATTATAAGTTTTACATTTTTAATCATGCAGCATGATTGCGACAGTAAAATGCGGCTTAGGTTTTACTCCTAACTGCACACTAGTAGCCATAACAGGAGTTTGCTATTAATATTTTAGGCAGTAACACAAAGTAGAAGCTGCTTTTTGCTGCTCTTTTTAGATATTAATAATCCATTTTTTAAGTTCAGTTATTTTTTCATTGATTTTTTTTCTCTTTCATTTGCTTGTTGCTTACTGTTTTGTGTATTGTTCTGTTTAGAATGCCGTCCGCCACAACCTCTCCCTTCACAAATGTTTCATGCGCGTGGAGAACGTCAAGGGCGCTGTCTGGACGGTCGACGAGGTTGAGTTTTACAAGAGACGACCTCAACGCTGCTCCACTGGGTATGTGCTCCCTCTCCCGCAACAGCCCTCACCTTTCCTCCTGCCCTCGCCCCCTCCGGGTTCTTATGCTTCAAAGGGATTTTAAAAGGGAACTCGATGCTTTCGAGGTATGAATGAAACCAGTTCACTTTGTCAGTTCCTGTGGCCATGATTTCCCTTTGATGCATAATATGAATGTTCTGTCCACCTGGAGGCCTTATTTTATGGGCGACGGGTGGGATTTTAAAATCTTTTTTTCTCTAGATTTTTCTTGTGCTTTGACTTTTCTCTCTTTTCTCTAATGTGATTGTTGGTGGTCCAGAATGCGATCCGCACCAACCTCTCCCTGCACAAGTGCTTTGTGCGCTATGAGGACGACTTTGGCTCGTTCTGGATGGTCGATGACGCGGAGTTCGTCAAGCGACGTCATCTCTCACGCGGCCGCCCCAGGAAATATGAACCCACCACCCCACCTCCACATCACCAACTCCCCTACTCGGGGATGCCACTACCCTCCCAGGGGCCCCCGATCACCTTCTCAGGGGTTTTCCTTACCCCGACAGGGCCTCCCCCGCCCACACAGTAAGCACTTTTGGCTCAGCCACTCACTAAAACCACATTTGGAGAAAATGGATGAACGTTCCGTACGTTCATCTACTTATCCAGACTAGTTACACGAAATTAACATAAGGAAAAAAACATTAAGAGGCAAAGTGATGTCAAGTCATAAATATCGAGTCATTGTACATCATCATGGAATTTATGATAATAAAAATTTAAGGAAATGAAAGGAAAATCTCATTCATTGATTTGACTTTGCTTTAATTTAAACATAATCCAATAATAAATTAACCCTTGGGAAATATCAAAAGTATACACAAAATGCATACAAATTACGAATATAGAGTTTCATATTCATTTAAGACACTTAATGGCTAATTCACACGATACATGACATGAAATATTATTTACAATATATTTGCATTACACCATTGCAAGACATATATACATACCATAATACAGTATATATATATATATCAGTTTAGATTATTACTTAATTTGGTATACAAATTCAAAGAATCATAAACACATAAAAACACATAAACACACACACACACAGAAACTACAGATATTTACAACACACATACACACAGAAACTGCAGATATTTACAACTCACACACACTAACCTCGTCCCTACTTCTACTTTTAAATTAGTAAAGTAACTTCACAAATATCACTTTATAACTGAATGAAAAGTAAATAATTGAAAGCAAACTATATTTTGGCGAAGTTATTTATATATAAGATGTAAGGACGAGATCAAAACAAATCCCAAATCAGATATAGGTTTTGTATTTCAAACTTTGATGTTTGTTTTTGAGCTGAGCCAAGTTGATATTAATATAATTTACAGATTCATAGTAGAAGCTTTCAAATGTAATTGAAACATATTTATATCACTCTATATATAATTTTTGCGAGTCGAAATTTTGGAAGTTATAAAAATTAATTCCCGGTCCTGTTTGCGATACTCTATCGCGCATTCGTTATTTATTTATATTAATAAAGCCTTATGACGAATATCTCTAAGTAACAACTATGACTTATTTTTTATCATTATTAACTACGAGTAGACGCGAAAGCTTCTACTTTGAATGAGTGATCTTGTTTGACTTAAACAAATCTTCGTTTGATTCCGTTAATATATATATATATATACATACTCATAGCCGAAATAACGTGTTCCTGGTCGCCTCTATTATCATAACCGCAAGTATGTATAAAATCTCTTTTTGTTTTATTTATATTCCATATACGACGATGTAATGTTTTTATATTCTCTATATGATATTGAATGCTTTTTTTTCACAAATCTGGCAGTGTTTTAGAGTTACGTTTTATACTCGTATATTTAAATTAATATTTTTAAGTCCGTTTTAGCTCTCTTTCTCTATATATATTTTTTAATGTCATTCTCTCTTTACTTACTTACTCATAGAGACCTGCAATTTTTAAATCTGATATATATAAATACCTATTTTAATATTTCTATATGTACTGCACCTTTTTAATATTATTAAAATATATGCTTGTTTTTTATCGCTATTTATATATATATATCTTTTTACTATATATTCTGTTTGATATATATATATATATATATATATATATATATATATATATATATATATATATATATATATATATATATAAATACACCGGTATCAGTAAAGCCAGAACAATTCTTTCATCCTCAAAGATCATGAGGTAAGTGTTTTTACAGTAATTATGTGAAACAGTAAATAGTCAACAGTAAACAGCGAACAGTAAATAAAACTATACTTATGAAGTATTTCCAGTTAAAAGAATGATATCACATATTGTTTGAAGCTCTAATTAAAAGAAAATATCTTCATGTATATATATATATGTGTGTGTGTGTGTGTTAAGGAAGCGAGTCTAATTGCATTCATGTGACAAGAAAGGTAAGTATAATGATCTGGTAAGCCACTAATCTTAAGTATTTCAGGACATATACTGTATATATTTATATAATTAATTACTTTTTTAAATATCTTTTTATATATTACATTCACCATCTGCATGTTTTGTCTATAAATCTTTTGATATTTTATATTAATAGGATTTACTTATTACCAATATATATATATATATATATATATATATATATATATATATATGTGTGTGTGTGTGTGTGTGTGTGTGTGTGTGTGTGTGTGTGTGTGTGTGTGTGTGTGTGTGTGTATATATGTGTGTGTGTTTGTGTGTGATTTTCATCTCGAAAAATATTTTGATGCTATTTTATATATATATATATATATTATTTTATTATATTTTTTTAAAAATTAACATTATACTAACAAAATACTTGTTAAAGTATGCTTCTGTAATATGAAAATAACGTTTCTCTGATAGTGAAAGATTCATTTATTGCGTCGACACTTCTTTGAACATTTATCAATAAATTTTGTTTCATTTCACAGGAGCGTAGCGAGCAAAAGCCCAACTTTAACTGGCAGTCCGACACTGTATGGAGATGCTATCAACGCTAGTCTTCAGGTATACATTGTATGACTCCTCTTTCTGTTAAAGTTCTTTCTTTGAAATATTCATGCACTAAATTAATGAAACACACGGTGTCCAAAACGTTTCAAAGACCAAATGGAAAATACATTGAGACTCATAACCCGATGGCAAATACATTTATTTTATGGAACCATATCATAAATGTTCGAAATGTTTCCCACTCAGTTCGGAGCACGTTAATGCTATTAATTAGTTTTCACTAGGTATGGACTTTTCGGACACCCTATGTTGTATACAGTGTTAATTATATGTATTCTGATTCGTATATGATAGTGACTTCGAGTTAAAAATTTTCTCTTAACCTCACAGGTCACGGAATAAATGCTTGATCACAACAACGTGTCAATATTTTAGCAATCTAAACATGCAGTTATATCGCATTTATCCGATGAGTGCGCTAACCATGCTTATTGGAAATGGTTAGGTCAATCGAATACTTGAATTAATCATTTAGACTGGGTATCAGATAGTTAAACATACGCTTAGTTGTTGTAAGCAAGTATCATTCTGCGTGAAAGAGTGAGGTGAAGTACCCTTAAATTCTGTAAAACTTTTAGCTGGAGGTGAACATGGAGTACACAATCCTTTTCCTCTTTTTCTTGAAGGCTGCTCTCGCTGACTCCAATTTGCCATTGCTGAATTCGGCGCTCGGCCACATTCGTTCTTCGAGCCCGGAGAAGAGCGGTTCACCTCCGGTTTCGCACTCCTTCGCTGACGTCCTCAGGAACTCATCCGAGATGGAAGAAGCGATGCTGCGAGGATCAGTCGGAGGCGAAGAAGAAGAAGAAGACCATATGAGAAGCGGAGGCGAAGAACGTGACATCGGCTTTCCATCGTCACGGTTGGTCAAGCAGGAAATGTCTGAAGAAGAAATGCAAATGGACGCTACGACAGAGCGAGAGAATCTTCGCGACGAGGAGAACGAATCATCAGTAAGCGGGAGGCTTCCCTCCCTCACCCCCAATGAAGGATCTCCTCACTCTCACTACCGCCATTACCCTCCTCTCGAAGACGAGAGTCCCCAGAGGTCTAGGAGTCCACCACTCCACCTTAACTCCAACACTCCTGTCTCAATCACTCCCGTATCTCACCCCCTTTCATCTTCTTCACTTACGAGCCTTCCTCCTCCTCTGCAACTCCTTCACGAAGCACACATGCGCCAAGGTCCTCCTCTAGAAGGTTAACGCTAGTGGAAGGAATAACTAGAAATGGTGTATTTCCTTTGAAATGTATTTATATACAAATTTTATTTATAAAACGTGTTTACTTTAACAGTAAATAAAATGAACGCTGTAAATTTCATTACGAAAAACTAACTGTAAATGTTGTTTTATCTTTAAATTAGTTATTTATCAGTTAGTACTTCTCATACTAGTCGTGTAATTCAAATAACCTAAGCCCCGAGTGATAATATTAAGGTTTCACATCTAAGCAATATGTATATATATAGCAAAATCTTTCAAATGTACAATTTAAATTCATATAAATAATTATGTTGTAAACTGGGTATATTTTAAGGTGTATTCCTGAATTTGTTTAAGTATGTATATACACCGAGATATTATTTATGTAAATAGTTCCAAAGCATATTATTATTATTATTATTATTATTATTATTATTATTATTATTATTACTGTGCTCTTCTATTCCCCATTGAAACTTTAATTGAAACTGATAATATTTAAAATGGAAAGTATTTTTAATATAGATAAGGTGTATTTTTGATCTCAACGTTGCTTTTCCATGACTCTCATGACAAAATTTTTGAAATCATGACACTCTCTTTTAATAAAATTGACGATATTCTTAGAGGCAATCAATCGAATAAGGTTCATCCCGAGCAAAAACTTTAGGCGACAATTAGTTACTGAAAACCGGTGTCCATATGCTTGACCTTAGGTTTTGGCGTCAACAGCCAAAATAAATCTACTTATCAGTCTTTAACAGTACTGGAAACTGTCACTGACATAGAATATATTTTTGGCGCCAGAAGAAGTTCACCTACTCATTAATAGTACTGGAAACTGGCCTTGATAGAGAACGTATTTTTGGCGCTAGAAGGAGGAGGCCACCTAATCATTCACTGTACTAGAAACTGGTATTGATACAAAACGTAATTTTGGCGTCAGGGGAAGTCCACCTAATCATTAACTGTACTAAAAACTGGCCTTCATACAGAACATATATTTGGCGCCAGAGATATTTAGTTCAGCTAAACTGCCATCATTATTATTATTATTGGAAACTGGTACTGACATAGAACAAATTTTTGCGGGGATAGAAAAGCACTAACTGTGTTTTCAATTATTAATAAGTGTGTAGCATGTATATTTTAGCATAAGGAACTCATTATATTGAATTATGCACGGAAAGTATCCTTTATGCCTTCCTATGAGAAAATAACCGAAATCATTATCATATAGGCATTATGTTTGTTAAGTAAATCCCAGTAAGATGTGACTACCCTATGAAAAAAAGGTAACTTTAAAACATTATGTGGAAAATTTTAAAATTACCTTTAATTTTTAAACATATATATATATATATATATATATATATATATATATTAATTTACAATACAAAATTGTACATTTTAATATGTCTTTTAACGACTCACTCATAAGGAAAACATCATTCTGTATTAAAAATTATATTAAAATAGGTCATACCTGTAGAATAGATTAAAACCCCTTTAGAATTATACTCTTTGGTGCTTCTAGACCTTTGATGTTAATTAACAACATACAAACCCATCGTATAACTTATGTCCAAGGACCAAATTCTCTACTGTAAAACTAAATCTTAATATATACGCAAACTATTGGAACAAATATAGGTGTACTAAAAAATGTGAGTATTAAACATAGAGGTTATGAACTATACTTTAAACCATAATTTAGACTTAAGAAATACCTTGTTTTCAAACTGCACCCTTCGGACGTTGTTGTGTGTAGAGGCTGTTTGTCGCTGTCTTCAGATGAAAAATGAGATTCCCTCTGCTTTTAGACTACATTCCTCTTTTATAAAGTGTGTGTAATAACATCTACTGACACGACGATGAGCAGTTTGTAGGGGGAAAATGGCAAAAAAGAACTTTTAATTACAGGATTAAAGCTGCAAGAAAAAAATTAAAAGCACTTGGACGTAATTCGAATTTAATTATTTTTAAAAAGTTTCTATTGATTTATAATATAAATTTTATTGGACTTCTATATATATATATATATATATATATATATACATACAGTGTGTTCGAAAAGTCTCTCCGCAGTCAACCAACACTTTAAAAAAAGTGTTTGACAACAAGTGTAGACGAGTTGCTCTGTACCTGCAAAATGGTGGAAAACACTTCAACACATGCTGTAAAATCAAAAGGTTATGTAATAAAATCACTAAATCATGCTTGAATGAAAACATTGTAGTTTTTCAATTTCCTATGCGTTTAACATGGCACTGCGGAGAGACTTTTCGAACGCACTGTATATGTATATATATATATATATATAATATATATATATATATATATATATGACTCTTTCTATATGTTTTTTCTACGAGAACTAACTTTGTTGTTAATTCGTTATATGAAGAAAAAACAGCTGGATACCAAATATGAATTCCTGTTCCCCTACATCATTAATAATACCCAGTTGTCAGTTATCATACCCACAATTACTTTCTCACAACTTACAACCTCAAAACTCTTATATATATATATATATAATTATATATATATATATATATATATATAATATATATATATATATATATACCATTTAATTAGTTCTAAAAAAAGTAACTTAGCGTTAGATGGTATTCTTGCATATCATATCCTTTATTGAGAACTATCTATCTCTTTCCTTACCTGTGACCAATTTATTTGTGAGCTAATGTCGTCTTACAACCATGTAAATATATATTATTATGAAATAAAGCAGGGATAAATAAAATAATACTTTAGCTCGAAAGATACTTAATAATAATAAATAGATTCAGTTTGTATACTTTTTTTTAAAATTGCTTTTATATGAAAAACAAATATATATATATATATATATATATATATATATATATATATATATATATATATATATATATATATATATATATATAAAATGCTTTCAAAGCATGGATTTTTTTTAAAAAAACACGTATTTATTTAATTGAAGCTGAAAAATTATTAAGTAAATAAAAAATGTAACTCTTTTTGATTTATCAGACTGGGTATTATATTTGATTTTAGTTTCAACTATTTCATGCAGTACAAGATTGTTATTTATTTTATATATATATATATATATATATATATATATATATATATATATTATATATATATATATATATATATATATATATATATATAGTAGGGTTTGTTTTTGAAACTGTAATGTACTAGCAGTTTATTTATTACAATACTCTACCACTGCTATTAGTACTACAGCTGTTATTATTATTATTATTATTATTATTATTACTACAGTTATTATTCCTGTTGTGTGAACTGTATATGAGAAGAACAACCCATTTATTATGTAAAAAGTGTATTATACAGGACGATAATGATGTTCCACTATTTAATAACAAAACCTTTATCCATCGTGTTTTAAACACTTTTATAATATTTAAGTTTATTATTTTTTTAATCTACAAAAATTATAATAAAGTAAAACGCGAGTTTTCCTTTCGACTATTTTTTATCGTTCATACGATGAGTTTTTCCTCTGTCGTCTTTCTCAGTGATATGTTGAAACACCGGTTTTTTGACATCACAGAGTTTGAATCCCAATTTGATTAAAAGTCATAAACCAACCAATTGTTTCATTTTAAGCCCTGTTTTTTTTCAATGAAATTTAATAAAAACCAATGGATTATTATCAATACAACACCGAATATAAAACTCAAAGGTATGTGTGTACGAAGGTTACGTTCTAATGACAAGGGTATAAAGGTTAGTGGGTACCCGTACTATCTGTTGGATTTTCCACTTTACCTCCTCGCGTTGAGTCAGAAACTCCTCTTAATCGGAGTGAGAAGAAGACGGGGTGCGAACCCTGGCACTTCAACTTAACATCTCGACTCCGAACTATTCAGACACCGCGAGAGACTTTATGATGATGCAATGGCCTTATTACGGACGTTAATCGTTAATCTCATCTTTAGGTTACTTGGTTTCCAAAGAAAAGATAACCGTTTCTTCCTCTGATGAACTACCAACGCATTTGAGAATTTGGCGTCATCACTATAGGGGTTTACATTTAAACATTACATTTAAACAAGACAAGAACCACTGAGTACCTGTTACAAAGCCCAACCAAAGTGTAATTCAAATTGTATTATATGAATTAAATCGAATTTCATAATGTCGACGTTTGATCTTAGGCAACTCGGCCTTATTCCAGATCGACCTTATGCAAGTATATGGATTTCAAATAAAATTTAAAAGTTTATTCAATATTTTAACTGAGAGTGACTAACCCATACATGCAATTTAAAGTTTCAATGAAAATTACTAACCTAACCTAACCAAACTGAACCTAACCTGACTTAATTTAGACTAACTTAACGTAAATTTAACTGACACGCATAAAATCGAGATTTTCAACATTTTGGAAGTTCAGAAGTTTTGACGTCGACATTATGTGTGTCGACATCGTGCAAATCGACATTGTTCGCCACTCCGTCCCAACCAGCTGTTGTTCATATGTTGTTAGTTCTTTAACTTACGCCAACTGAGAAATTTTATGCGGGATGGTTTAGCACAAAGAGACCGTCAGTTATGACGCTAATATATGCCAATTATTACATATTACAGAACTGCGAAAATGGTCTGGGTATGAAATTTTACTTTCATTGGCTTATATCATTTAAGTTTATGTAAATAGCAACCGAACGAATACACCCTATTGTAACAATACAATAACCAACGTTATGCAACCAAAATTCAAATAACTACATTAATCTTCCTTTCTTGGAATTGTTATATCAATACAGAAATGGGACGACACCACAATTTAAAGTTTTCCACATTGTAAGCAGTAAAATTTTGTATGACTTGAAAATTTTAACTCGTTTGATAAGTTAAGGAAAGTCTCGTCTCAAAATTAGATTCCAAATCGAGGACCGCATAGAAACTAACCGGGAACATACTGGCTCTCTTTTTGACCCTGTATACCAACACCAATACTAAACAAGAAACCTAAACAGCTATTGTGGGGAACCTTTTATTACTTTGAACAGTAAATTTAAAAAATTCCATTTACGTACTTCGACCTGAATGATTTACGAATTTGTAGTGTAAAAGATCATTGCTAAAAGTAAAGACGGTTATATATATATATATATATATATATATATATATATGATGAATAAAAACCACGAAGGAAAGGAAACACAAAACGGTGCTCAAGCGCTTTCGTCTAATGACATCCTCAGGAACACTGAGGATGTCATTAGAAGAAAGCGCTTGAGCACCGTTTCGTGTTTCCTTTCCTTCGTGGTTTTATTCATCATAAATATTTTTCACGTGTTACTTTCGTGAAATAATTTTCATATATATATATATATATATATATATATAACTCCATAAAAAAATGTATTCAGAATGACACTGCATTTAATAAACGCATAACGCAGTATTTTCAATGGAAAAATTATATCACTGTATAATGAGTAAAAATCAAATCTAATCATGAGGTATTATGGTAAGCTGTACCAACAGTTTAACAATTTAAAAGGAAAATATTGTTTCTTAGGAAATATCAAGACAGAAAAATTACGACCTTGAACATGAAATGTTTTGGTTTGGGCGTTGAAGAGGTTTGTCAACGAAACTATTTTTTACTTTCGTTACGATAAATTCTTCGTATATACATAAAGAGCATTTTATAAAGTTGCACTTTACGCTCATAAATACCTGATAAGAAGTACACTATAAGAAGTAAACGATATATATATATATACACACACACACACACACACACACGAGTGAGTGTATATATATATATATGTATATATATGTTCATTCTGACGAAGGTCAAGCTTTTCACTCCACCTTAGACCTACAGTTTAACGTGGAATCCGAACCACGCCACACCAGCAGCCCAGCGTCTTAACCATTAGGCCACCCAGGGTACCCATTTATCTACCAACCACTTTCTTCATTGTGTGGAAGGATGAACAGTTGGGTTTTGCTGTGCGCCGGCTGCCGTCACCGGGTCTCGAACCCGGGGCCGATGGATTCGTAGGCAGCGACGCTAACCACTACACCACTAAATTGTGGCAATATTGCGTTTAATTTGCGTCTAAAAATAATGTCATACTGTTGTTATATTTAAGTCATATTAGTGAATATTAACATTCTTTTTGAAATTTTCACGGCATCTTGACACCATGATAGCGCCACAAAGACGTCATGTTAAGTACATATGACAAACAATTTTAACGTTGGCACCATGATACAGTGATGTAATATATATATATATATATATATATATATATATATATATATATACAGTACTGAATTAACCTTTATGAAGCCCATGGGCTAAAGTAAGTTTGGGGGCCCTTTGACCTCAATAAAAAAAATAACATGAATTTTGGTATAATATTTTTATTCATTTTTTCACAATAAAACAAGATCAAAATTTACATAACCAAGTTTATAAATTACAAGAGAAACTTTCTTCATTTTGCTTCACTAAATGAACTCAAAACATCACTGAACTCAAGATTTTGTAGAAGTTCATTGGTAATACTGAATTTATAAACAAAAATATAAAAAATTTTCTTCTGCCTTTTTTGGGGTGGGTGGGCCTCTTTATTGCGAGGCCCGTGGGCTGTATCCCCGTTTACCCATGCCTTAATCTAGCTATATATATATATATATATATATATATATATATATACAGGGTGGGCCGTAAGTTTCCATACATAGGAAAATTTGGATCAGCAGTTTCCGGATGCTTGGATTGATCGGCGTGGTCCTGTGGAGTGGCCTCCCAGATCCCCAGATCTCACCCCCCTTGATTTCTATCTTTGGGGGCACTTGAAGGCCATGGTGTATCAGGAAAAGATACGAGACATAAATCATCTAAAGGAACGTATCACCAACGCCATTACAAGCATAACGTCAACTGTGCTAATGCGTGTTCATCAACAGTGGGGAACACGTATTGAAATGTGTTTTCAAAACAATGGCAACCATGTAGAGCATATTATATAAAAAAAATGGTTGTCCATAAAAAAATGTTTATTTTTCCTATGTATGGAAACTTACGGCCCACCCTGTATATATATATATATATATATATATATATATATGATGTAAACCCACAAGGAAAAAGAAAAATAATTCCAAGTTCTTTCGTGTATTCAGAAGTACA
Source organism: Bathynomus jamesi (assembly GCA_023014485.1). NCBI lineage: Eukaryota > Metazoa > Arthropoda > Malacostraca > Isopoda > Cirolanidae > Bathynomus > Bathynomus jamesi. Next base: position 14,304 of record JAJOZX010016956.1, read on the forward strand.
CCTCGTCAGGGAATGAAGGGAGCAGTCGAGAAGGCCAAAATATATATACAGGGGGGCGGAAACAAAAAGATTAGCAGGAGCAAGTGTAGTTTACGTCCCCCTGACGCAAAAGTGGACACAAACTACACTAGGTTAAAGTTGGGGAATGTAAACTACACTAGGATCTTTAGGAGACATTTTTTAAATGAATCCATCAAATAAAACGTTAAAATTAACAAAAATATTACGACTTAACCTAACCAATCGTCAATTCATATATATATATATATATATATATATATATATATATATATATATATATATATATATATATATATATATACACACATATATATATACACACACTGTTTTATATATATATATATATATATATATATATACACACACACACACACACACACACTGTTTATATATATATATATATATATATATATATAATATATATTATATATAATATATATATATATATAATATTATAAAATGACGATTGGTTACGTTAAGTTCTAATATTTTCATTAGTTTTAACGTTTTATTTGATTAGGTATACGCGTCCAAAGTTGGGGAACGCAAACAACACGAGGATAATGTAGGGGAACGTAAACTACACTAGGCACCACAGGGGGACGTAAACTACGCTTGTTCTGATGAGCACATAATTAACAAGACTTAATGAGAGATAGAAGGAATTTAAACAGGATGTTGTAAATTTTACACATTCCCATACTGTTATTGAAACTATTTTTAAAATGGATAAATGCACATTCTAGAATATTTCTTTCAATTATATCTCTGTTTTTAACGAGCGCTTTAGAACTATCCCACTTGATGCTATGATTACATCTGTACATATGGTTAAGACTTAAGCAATGCATTAGAATATTTGCTATTCTCCATGCATCTTTATGCTGTTTTACCATAATATCTAACGTTTTACCCGTTTGGCCTATACAGGGTGTTTATAAAGTCCTTATCTATTTCAGTGAAAACGCAGCAAAAAGGGTAAAATTCAATAACAATATAATAAAAGGCATACATTTTATGAATACTTAAGCATATGATTCTACATGAGCACCATCAGAATCTCTACAGAATTAGAATCTGTCAGCACCATTGCGGAACACATTTTGGAGCATGACAAGGGTTATTTTTGTAACTGCTGTTACGATACGAGCACCTAAATCTTGCAGATCTGTAACCCTCGTTTGATAGACGTTTGATGTGATAAAGCCTCATGCAAAGAAATCCAAGGGCGTTAGGTCAGGAGATCGAGCCGCCCATGGCCTGTTGCCTCCACGTCCGATCCACCGATTTGGAAATCGTTCATATAGGTACTCCCGAACAATGTTTGCGTAATGACACAGTGCCCCATCTTCTTGAAAGACAACGGTGTTTAAAATGCCATCTGAATGAAGCTGGGACGTTTACGTGTTCGTATCGTAACAGCAGTTACAAAAATAACCCCTGTCATGCTCCAAAATGTGTTCCGCAATGCTGCTGACAGATTCGAACTCTGTAGAGATACTGATGGTGCTCATGTAGAATCATATACTTAAGTATTCATTAAATGTATGCCTTCTATTATGTTGTTATTGAATTTTACCCTTTTTTGCTACGTTTTCACTGAAATAGATAAGGACTTTATAAACACCCTGTATAGGCCAAACGGGTAAAACGTTAGATATTAGGGTAAAACAGCATAAAGATGCATGGAGTATAGCAAATATTTCTAATGCATTGCTTAACCATATGTACAGATATAATCATAGCATCAAGTGGGATAGTTCTAAAGCGCTCGTTAAAAACAGAGATATAATTGAAAGAAATAGTCTAGAATGTGCATTTATCCATTTTAAAAATAATTTCAGTAAAGGTGCGGGAATGTATAAAATTGACAATATCCTGTTTAAATTCCTTCTGCCTCTCATTAAGTCTTGTTAATTATGTGTTAATCTTTTTGCTTCCGACCCGCTGTATATATATTTTGGGCTTCTCGCCTGCTCCCTTCAATCCCTGACGAGGTGTACTTTTGAATAAACGAAAAGCCTTGGAATATTTTTTTCTTGTGAGTTTACATCATTCATTCATTTCACGTGTTTAATTGTGAAATTCATCCCATATACGTATATAAAAAGAATTATGACTTTTGTACATAAAGTTAATATAAAATGTAATTTGAATTTCTTGTGCATGAAATTAAATTTATCAGTGTAATTTTAAATGTATGTTTATCAATATAAAAAACTCAAAGATAAACAGAATGCAAATGTAAATGTAATATTCCACTGAACAACAAAATAGAACTTTTTCCTCCTTCGAATGAATATATGTGATTCCAATGTCCTTTTTTAACGCTGATTACGAATTTGAAAACAGAATTTTTCTACGATCCACCAATTTCGAAAGAAATGCAAATGAAAATTGACAGATTTTCTTACTTTTTTGGTATATTTAATCGTACAAAAGAGAAGAGTACCTTACCTAAAATGTTTTTGCAGCTGAATTTCGCTTATAACTAGTACTAAGGGCTTCTCTTATAAGTGTCCAACAGTAGTCGGCTAACATACTGGGGCTATATCTTCCTTGGTACCGCTTTTCCATGGTTGACATATCCTGATGAAATCTTTCACTCTGCTCATCGCTGACAGCGCCCAGGTTTGATGGGAAGAAGTCCAGGTGGGAGTGCGGGAAATGTTAATTAATACATTTTCAAAGACATGTTACACCCCATGGCTTGGTAAACACTAAGCATTTGTCCCACCAGGGAAACAATTTTCTGATTTGACGATGCCGAGGAAATCCGTAGTCACTTTAAAAGATTTCCATGCTGTTCTTTCAACACCATTCAAAGACTCATCAAATGCAGTCTTTCATCACTTCTCTGATCTGTGGGCCCACAAAAATGCCTTCTTTGATTTTCACTTCGCTGATTCTAGGGAACTTCTGTTTTAGATATAGAAATCCAGGTCCGTCTTTATTCATGGCTTTTACAAAAATTTTCACCAAACCAAGTTTGATATGGAGAGGTGGTATGAAAACTTTTGCTGGATATATTAGGGGTTGATGGGCAACATTTTTTCTATTCTGGAACCAAATTTTGTCGAAGTGGCCACTCTTTCTGTGTATAATGACTCCCCTTAGCTCGACTGTCCCACTTGTAGAGGAAACAAAAGAACTTTGTGTATCCTAACTATAAACCGAGAAGTGCAATCACTTTCAGATCACCACACATATGCCAGGAGTGTTTATCATAGTCAATATATTTCAAAAGTAACTGCATATTGTCATATGATTCCTTCATATGTACTTTATGTGGAATCGGAACCGAAGGATAGACATTACCGTTGTGCAATAGTACAGCTTTCAAACTCAACTTTGATGAATTGACAAAAAGCCTCCATTCTTTAGGATTGTGCTCTCGACCAAGTGCCTCCATGAGAGCGTTCACATCATTACAATACACTAAATCACTTTCCATAGAGAAAAACGATGTGAAGTGTGTCTGACACTTACGAAACATTTGATGATACTTTTATAGTCTTTTGTAATAGATTCCAACCTTTTAATCTAGAACCTAAGAGCTCAATTTGATTTTTAGATAGATTCAACTCTCTGACAAGGTCATTTAATTCTGACTAAGAGTTAAATGAGCTTCATCCGATGAAGGTGGTTGAAATTATGTATCCATGTCATCTTGTCTGTCCAGAGGTTCATTACGCGATTCGTCATCAGGTTCATCATCATCTGAAGTCCATGTCTTTTGTGGTTTTGGTACTGGCAAATCGTTACAATACATGGCTGACAGTAACTTAGGATACTGAATCGCATGTTTAGATTTTGAAGAATGTCCACTTATCTTCGTTAAACAGATGTAGTAATCACTCGAGTGGTTTCTCTGTTCTCTCGGGCTACGTCGTAGCCAATGTCGTAACACCGCTTCCCGTTGATCAGCGAAGTTAAGCGACATTAGGTCTGGGTAGTAGTTGGATGGGAGACCGTCCTCCGCGTCCAGATTATGTAGCGACCCGTGGTTCGGATCCTACGTAAAGCTGTAGGTCCCCTCCGCCATATAACCTTAGATGTTGCGAAGGAGGTTAAACAACCCCATTCATTATTGCCGCCTCCGTTCTCTCCATGACATTGGGACCACAAAAGGCATTGAAGAATGAGTACCTTTCAATCACCCTCTCAGAGATCTTGCACAAGAAACACAACATACATGAAGAGCCCAGAGTTTGTCTTGATCTCCCGCTTTGCAACAGAAATGAAGTTCATACGTCTTCTTAATTAAAGGAGTGAAACTCTGCTTTTGAGATTTTGTTGTAAATTCACCACACACATGAAAATATAAATAATAATATGCATAATATAAAGATTTTATACAAAATAAATTACTAATAATAAATTTCATATTATGATACAAATTGAGGAATGCTCTCTCGATCTCAAAAGGTTTTAAATTGCAAATCCTTCAGAATCTGTGGGTGATAGAACAAATCTGGTTTCATTTTCGTAACCAGCGTAAAACAAAACATAGGAATCACTTACATTTAGCAAAAGGAGAAACAACGGAATTTGGTTTGCTTTCGCCCGAATTGTTCATTCTGACGAAGGTCAAGCTTTTCACTCCGCCTTAGACCTACAGTTTAACGTGGAATCCGAACCACGCCCCACCAGCAGCGCAGCGTCTTAACTACTTGGCTACCCAAGGTACCCATTTATCTACCAACCAATTTTTATTTTTTTTATTGTGTGGAAGGATGAACAACTGGGTTTGGCTGAGCGCCGCCTGCCGTCACCGGATCTCGATCCCGGGGCTGATGGAGTCGTAGTCAGCGACGTTAAGTACTACACCACCGAGGGGCATAATGAATGAGGCGCATATATATATATATATATATATATATATATATATATATATATATATATATATATATATATATATATAATGTGTGTGTGTGTGTGTGTGTGTTTAAATAGAAAACAGTACAGACATTATAAGCGCTTTGACCACAGTATTTGCTCAAATTTTCTTCAATAAAATAAATTGCCTGTACACGAAGAAAGGAGAATGAGACTTACGGTTCGGATAACTAAGAATGAAATTCCTAAACAAAGTGCCAGCATTTCTTTCTTTTTTTCATTCACAGATACATGGAAATCAGATGTAAATCTTAACACTGTTAAATTTTATACAATTAAATCTTACATTGGGTAATATGTTAATATGTTATAAACATTACTGATTTATAATTGAAGGCTTATGTTAGCGCTTAATTAACTAACTAACTAACTAACTAAATATATATATATATATATATATATATGTATATAAGGGAAAAGTATGAAATAATATTATATAATACTTGGAATGCTTGAGAGATCCTATATCCTGTTCTTATTGGTGAAGTATTTTCAAACACTTTATTCTATATTAAGATTCTTGAAAGGTAATCCTAACTTTCTAACTGATAATAAATTACGATTCAGAACTTATTTCGATCAGTGTTTCATCTTTTCATCAAGTTTCGACATGTTGAAATTCTCAAATTCAGTAAACAAATTTCCTCGCTTATTTAAGACGTTTGCGCTGTGACTGTGCTTGAACGCAAACACGATTCACTGATTGGATGAAAGCAGTGTGTGTGTGTGTGTGTGTATGTATATATATATATATATATATATATATATATATATATATATATATATATATATATATATAAGTGAATCTTAAATATCACCATATATTTATATACAGAAGTTACATATAAGCAGTGTTTCAAAGTGTGTATTAATACGAGTCTAAACCCTTTTCACTGCATATACAAACTTCAGAAATAAACCGGAGTTATAAAAGAGATTACTGAATATTACTGAATACAAAAAATAAGTGAAGGTATTTGGTTTTCTATACGAAATGTTCCTATTCACAAGATTATGTAAATGCATACTTAAATCAAAGTTAAATTTAGTTATAATGAACAAATTAATATTATTATACATTCAGTCTTCCACAGTATATATATATATATATATATACACAAACACACACACACACACACACACACACACATACATATATATATAAATAATGCAAAGCCACAAGGAAAAAGAAAAATGATTCTAAGGTCTTTCGTGTATTCAGAAGTACACCTCTTCAGGGAATCATTCCCTGACGAGGGAAAGGCCTTGGAATAATTTTTCTTTTTCCTTGTGGGTTTGCATCACTCATTCATTTCACGTGTTTAATATATATATATATATATATATATATAATATGAGGAATTACAGTTAAATATGTTAATTTACGAGTAACTAGTATTTCATAGTATTTTAATCAGTTTTTATGAGAATATTTAAAGAATAATAGGTCGTAAAAGTCAGATCTTAAATGTTTCATATACCATGACTACAATACATGTTAGGAAAAAAAAAATACATGTGTATATATATATATATATATATATATATATACACACACAGTGGACCCTCGATTTGAGTACGCATCGATTTGAGTATTTTCGATTTGAGTACGCTCGTCCATAGGCTCCTATTGACTCGACTTGAGTAGAAAACTCGATTTGAGTACGCCAGCCGGCGACGCCGAACGCGTTTCAGTTTGTCTATTTCAAGCCCTCAAGTCCCCAACCCTCTACCTCTTCCATGTCATTGGCTGTGGGCCTAAGAACGCCTAGCCCTGATGAGTTACCAGACATCATCATGGAAGGAGACTCTCCCTCCAAGCAATAATTCCTCCCCTCCATTCCTCATCTGGAACTTCCAGCACATCAAGCAAGACTCCTACAGGATTATTCTATTTTGTCTATATTGTACGACATGTATTTTGTATTCTATTCTGTCTATTTTTAATACAATTACTAAATTTCGTAGGCCAATTTCTATAGAAAAAGTAGGGGTGGGGTGAAATTTTTGGGTTTTGGAACGAATTAATTAATTCCCATAGGTTATTAAGTTCGATTTGAGTACATTTCGAATTGAGTACGCCATGCTGGAACGGATTACGTACTCAAATCGGGGGTCCACTATATATATATATATATATATATATATATATATATATATATATATATATAAACATAAATAAATAAGCATAACTTATACAAATGTTTATATATATTCTTTTGAGATTACATTTACCATACTTACAATAAAGAACGAAGTATTACTAAATACTTTAAAAACGCAACACAGAAATATACTTTAAACCGTTTTTTTCAGATATAAAGGACGTTCTTAAGCAATTTAACTGGAAAATTTTTGAAAATAATTCAATGTAAGAATCTTAATTTTTTTGTTTCTGTTTTCGAGAGAAAAAAGAAGCAAAATTTAAATTTTGTAAATTTTAAATTATTAATTATGTTCGCATGGAATGGAGCATTTGGTCTTGAGGTGAATTCTTTCTTCAACGCTATATCAAATGTACACTGCTTCACGTAAGATCAGCGACAAGTCAAGCGACATTGCGCCTGGGTTGCTGTTGTTGTTTTTGTTGTTGGATGGGTGACCGTCCCCCGTTTCTAGATGATGTAGCGACTGGTGGTTCGGATACCATGTTAGCACGGAAGCTATATCACCTTCCTTTGTTTTTTTGTTAAAAGGTTTGTTTAACGTCGCTACGAATTCAGATACACAGAAAAAAAAGACTTCCCGCAACCTTCTATTCACAGAAATATTATCGTCTATTATCTCAAATCACTCCTAAAAGAAGTTTTGAAGACCGTTTCTTCTACAGTATTTAAAGAAGTTATGTATCATTAAAAGAATGAACCCTCAAAAAGAAGTTGTAAGTTCTAAATTTAGAAGGTTTTATTTTAAGTGTATGCTAGACGTAACATTAATATTGTTCTGCAAAATCACACTTCAGAAGCGACTCTTTAATTCAACCATTCCAGGACTTTAACATTTAATCAGAAAGGCTTTCGCTGATGCATAGACTTCTGCGGATCATTCAAGTTAATGATTGATATATGTTTGCGTTTATTACTAAATGATGTCGTTATGAAATGACGTAGAGATTTATATAACTTTTTCTTCTAAGTATTTTATTTTTTATGCATTCTATCAACTGGTAAATTTGTGTCGAGGCTTTTCACCCTTTTGTTAAAAATATTTCGTCATTCACGTTTCGCTTATTTCAAGCGACTTGTTCTTTAATTTCTTCAATACCCTCCAATTTTTCATACAAAAGGCAGTTGTTCAAATGACCTCTAGCTCCGCTTGGTTCATTCCTGTCGTTATTACCTTTGTCTTCATTTGATATTGATCTCTGAAACTCTCTTGAAGAAAGATCTCTCGAGTTACCCTCACTGGTGACATCGCTGAGTTGCGTAAGAGCAGATTCAGTTTTATTAGTTTCATTTCTTTTCACAGATAGTTCTCCACTTCTTTCTCTTTGGTGAACGTCGTGGTTCGCGTTTGAATTAGAAGCTTTATCCTTCGGGTTACTTATAACTGATATTTGGGGTACATCAAATTTTGTCACTAGTTTCCTTTTAGTGCTCTTTAACATGGAGGGCAATGCGGAACGAATGGGTTTACTGAGAAGAATATATAAATAAAAGTTCAAAGCATGATTTAGAAGTTCTAGGTCATTTGCATATGCTCGAAATAATTCGTATTTGAAGTTTGTTGATAACCTTTCTGAGTAAGCAGCATTAAAAATTCCCGCAGGCAAGATTGTAATTAAGAAAGATATTATTATCGCTTTTAACAATCCTCTCAAATTCTTATCGGCTGCCTGTCGAGATGAAGAATTAAGAATTTGATTTGCGGGAATGGTCGTACGGTGTTTATGTTTTTCGACGAAGTATTTGACGAGAAATCCGTTTAAAATTATCACGATAATTATTGGCAGAAACGATACAATTATTTCTCTTGTCCAGGCATATGCAGTGTAATATTTATTTACTGAAGGATCGATAAGTTGGCATGGTACCCATAACGTAGAATTCTCCAGTTTACTTGTGTAGTGAAACGTATCGCATTCAATGGCTGTTGAAGGTCTTTTCAGGAAACACGTTGGAAACCAAACTAAAAATGCGACGAAGAAGGAAAAAAATATGCCCAGTTTGCAGAAACGATCAGTATGCAACGCTTTGAATTTGTAAGGATGGCAGACAGACATGTAACGGTCGAACGTGATACACACGACTATAAGAACAGAGGTTGCCATGGTGGTATTGATGAAAAGTACTTCAAAGTAGGAGTACCAAACTGCAGTAGCATACGAAGTAGTGACAGGGCTTAAGAGATGCAAAATGCCTGATATGCTAAAGAGAAGAGACAAGAAGTCGAATATCGCAAGTGCAAAAAAGAAGTTGAACATCACCCCTGAAATATAATAAAATATGGATAGAACTTAATTCACTAAATATCACCCCTGAAATATAATAAAAATAAAATAGAACTTAAGTTGATAAACATCACTCAGAAATTAAAGAAATTATGGTGAGCATTCATTATTTGGCGTTAACTGTTATTTAATTAAGAGCTTATGTATAATATTGCCAGCATTTGATTGAAAATCTAAATAACGAAAAACAAGTAGAGTAGAACTATAAAAACAAAATAACTATGAAACACACACTAGACAAAGCTTTAGAATTAATGTATCTTAAATGTTATCATTCTTAGGATCACATTTCAGATATGTCTGTTTTATGGTATACCTATAGTGAAATATATTATTATTATATGTTATACTGTAATTAGATAATATTTGAAGGCTACGTCGTAGCAAATGTCGTAACACCACTTCCAATAGCTCAGCGAAGTTAAGCGACATTGCGTCGCCGGATAGTACGAGTAGTTGGATGGGAAACCGTTCTCCGCGTTCAGATTATGCAGCGATCCGTAGTTCGGATCCCACGTAAAGCTGTACGTCCCTTCCGTCATATAACCTTAGGTGGTGCGAAAGAGATTAAAGAACCCCATCATTACTTTAGACAATATTTGAACAGCATCAATATTTCAGAGTAGTTTTACGGATACTTTACTTACAAATTAAAACAAAAGTATAGCCTTCAATCAATCCATACCTTTAAAAACTGGATTCTTTAAAATTATAATAGTCAAAATGTTTCCGAAAATTCCTGTAGAAACGATGATTGGGGCAATTATTCTGTAAGCGATGTATCGTGTGAGAATGATGGCATCTTCATTTTCGATGTCCACTGAGGTATTAGTTGGGGAAAACACTGGCTTAAATAACCCGAACGGGCCTCTTGATACCCTCGGCAGAGACTGAAACTCTGAAATTAAATGCACTGTATTAATAGCATCATTTGAAGTGTTTCTGAAAATAGTCCGCCAAGAAATCTAAAATTTCTAAGAAGCATAAAAAATTACTAATCAGTAAAGATGATTGTCACCAAACAGAATGAAATATCCAAAACCAGAATGTTGCGAATTAGTATTTTTTATATTCTTTTTAAACATTTTATGTTTCTAGGCGATTTTATTAGTTTACATATAGGACAGTCGTATTAATATATTTTGATGCTGTCACATTCATTTACGATGCAAAATTGCAAAATACAACACCTCAGTTAAAGGCCCGGACCATCATGAAAAATTTTGCAACCGCATATAAAAATTAAAACCGTGAATTATTATTATTATTATTACTAGTACAGTTCCCGTCGCTTCGCTGACGGTTAGACAGGCTAAACTACAGAAAAGAACGCAGCCGTGAAAATTTTGAGCTTCACATTGTGTCAACATTTCTGAATCTGGTATCTCCCAAAACCTCCTCACCCCCATTCATGCAACTTGGGGGCTAACCCCCTCCCCCATTACCCCACCCATCCCCCATTACCCCCACCCCCACCCTTCCCCCACTACTGCCCGGGATAAATTTCACAAACAGACAAACAAACAGGCTAAACTACAGAAAATAACACAGTCATGAAAATCTTGAGCTTCACATTGCCGCCCGTAATACAATTTCTGAATTTTTTTCTCACAATTTTTTCTCACAATTTCTGAAAGTGTGACGGACGGACGGACGGACAAACGGACAGCTCTCTTATTATAATATAGACTAGTACAGTTCCCGCCGCTTCGCTGACGGTTAGACAGGCTAAACTACAAAAAAAGAACGCAGCCGTGAAAATTTTGAGCTTCACATTGTGTCAACATTTCTGAATCTGGTATCTCCCAAAACCTCCTCACCCCCATTCATGCAACTTGGGGCTAACCCCCTCCCCCATTACCCCACCAATCCCCCATTACCCCCACCCCCACCCTTCCCCCATTACTGCCCGGGATAAATTTCACAAACAGACAAACAAACAGGCTAAACTACAGAAAAGAACACAGTCATGAAAATCTTGAGCTTCACATTGCCGCCCGTAATACAATTTCTGAATTTTTTTCTCACAATTTTTTCTCACAATTTCTGAAAGTGTGACGGACGGACGGACGGACAGACAGACGGACAGCTCTCTTATTATAGTATAGAAGATTAATATTATTATTACTACTATTAAGAAATTTTCGAAAGAATGCGTTGAGTCAGGCATTTATAATTGTGTGGTGATCACGGAGTCCTGATTTAAACAGAACGGATGAGGTATGGAGTGTTCTGAGAATCATGTTTTCGCCAACCCGCTAAATATTTAAGAATTGATGACTCCCCTTACTGAAAAAGTTGTTAATATTACTTCAGATCAGTTACACCCAACTGTACATAGATTAAGATTGACTTGACATTCTATTGACAAAATTAGGTTAGCATAGGTTAGATTACGATAGGTTAGGTTAGGTTAAGTTAGTTTTTAGAGTGTCGATGTTATGGTCTTGTTGATCCGATGGGCATGGACCCACTGAGGCGGGTATAGTGGACGTTTAGAGGTGTGATCACAGTAGCTTAAGACTTCAACACCAGAGTAAAACGTACGTAGATTAATGTAGATTATAGGTAGATTAATGATTTTTCTTATCAATAAAATGGTTCTTGTTCCAGTTACTTTTTGTTCACCTTATACAGTAGGTAAGACGCGACCACTGCAGTAAAGTACAGTGAAATTTATTTGGTTGTCGACGAGACAAGAAATAATGAAACATCATTCAATTATTCAAATTAAAAATAACATGAAGGTTTAGTTTATTTGCACATTTAGTAAATATCTATGCTCAATTTTAACCCGAACTAAACTAACTTAACCTAGCGCAACTTAACCTAACCCATGGTAACTTAACCGAACTTAACCTAACCTATGATCACTTAATAGAACTTAACCTAAACAATGATAACTTAACCGAACTTAACCTAACCTAACACGTGAAACTTGTCGACGAAATTTCTTATGCCTGCGATAAACTACGATGCAAAAAGATGGAAACGATATTAAAGCGGACAACTAAGACCTAGTGGAACTCGAACTAGCTCGCGTGGTTTCATGGTCAACGCTCGAGTCCCAGTATCTCCTGGTTTGCCACTTTATTGTTTTTTCTCTTTACATCTAAATTAAGAACGGTTGTTGTATTTACAGTAAAACGCATTCATACAGTACAACATGTGTCAAAAATGACCTTTGTCTCCTATTCAAAATTGAAGACGAAACTAAGAAATTTATTGCATATAAAAATTAGGTTAAAAGTTTCACTCAAAAGAAAGAATATTATATATGTAGCGGATCGACAAGAAATAGACCAGCAAATAGACAGAAATCTTTTGCTTCCACGTTATCATCAAAGAGTCTTTGAAAACACACGTGGGCAAGAGTCAAACAATGGGAACGTCTGTTTCTTCCCAAAAGGCGCGAACGTAAGTCTATATCAACGAAAGGACGCGCGGAGAAGGCGTCTTAAGATTTGGCGCGAAGTCCTACGTCACAGGAACTACGTATAAAAGCGAGCTTCCACTTGCTTTCATTCTCACTCACTCACTCACTCGTACTCACATCATCGAACGTGAGCAACACGTCCACCAACCGCCTTCCGGCCCCCTTGTCGGGGGCGCGGCCGCTACTTTCTTCAAGGCCTACAATTTATCATCAAGTAAGATCTACAGACCGCCTGCAGAAGCAATCCTTCGAGGCCCAACCGGAATCGCTTCGGGCCTGCGGTTTGCCGGGTCGGCCTTCAAGTTTCTCCACATTCCTCGAGATATATTCAGCACCACGGGCCTGCGCCTGCAAGATCATTTAAAACCGTCCTGCACCTCGAGAAGTAACATCACCTCAGGCTTCCGTACGAAGCCTACATCCATCATCTCAAGAAGCTTAACGGACAACGACTACTCGAGTTTTCGGTAATAGATCTTTCTTCAACCCGCCTTCAAGAGTTTACATCGTCCTAAGATAAGTACCTCCTATTCTAAGTACTCTTGCCAAGCCTACATTAGCCTACCGCCGAACGGTAGGCTATACTCCCAAAGTGTGTAATTAAGCGTTCAACTGACTCTCGTGAAAGAACGCAGTAGGCCTGTCATCCAATTCAAGTGTCATTTCAATACCGTAATTCCGCGTATCATTCGTCATTATGTTCGATTCATATATTTGTGTGTTAACTAAATATTCTCTTGACGTAATTATTTAACATCACATAATGTTTTTATATATAAATGATATTTGTGCAAGCATTTCAATCCATTATTATTAGGCCGCATCAATTATTCTACGTGCATCCATGCAATCATTCAGCCTACTTAATCAGTGTCATGTTTTCCATTCAATGTACCAAACGCACGTGCATTCTTTATATCATTTACTAGGCCCATTCAATGTTCCATGTTGCATGCCATTTACATACCATCAACGTTTACATTACTTATTACGTGTCAATTAAGCTATTAACATTTCATCTTATTAGCTAAGTCTATGTCATAAGCATAACGTAAAACTATCAATTCATTACTGTCAATTCTTTGTTATATCACAGTGAATAAATGACGGCTTTATTTTCATAATAAAATACAAAACAAACTATAAGGTGTCTTTTATAACCTTAATATTAATTTGCTTGGGTGTAAACCAAGCTGGTGACCTCGCTGCCATTTCCGGTCACTTCCAATAGTATGGTGGATCTACTCAAATAGCCTATCATTAATAAGCAATCAGTCATTGCCTTAATTAATCATAACATACAATCAAATCATTATCACCTTAAACGGTTAAAAACTAGGTCCACTATATATATATATATATATAGGCGTATTTACATATAGGCAGAGTAGGCACCTGCCTAGGGCAGAAAATTCTGTCGTATTTCAATGTAAGAAGGCCAAAGAAAACAAAAATAGAAAATAAATAAGTTATAAGCACTAACAAATTAAATGAATTCACAAATAAGTTTTAAAGTAAAAAAGAACAGCAGCCTCTAATAGCAAACTAGCGATATCAAATGGCACAACTATAAGTTTCCCTGGCTAGGGACGGCAAAATGCTCAGTACGCCTCTGTGTATATTAGGGTGGAGCGAAAAATACTTTTTTTCGAGTATGAAGTTCTAATAGCGATTAAAAGTTGCATTTAGTGGACGAAATATGCCTGCCAAAATATGAGTTCATTTGTTTAAAAATTTCAGCTGCCACCAGGGGGCTAAAATTAACACAATTTTGTGTAAAAAGGAAAAAAATGCTTATATTTTAGGTTTGTCAAACTATTATAATTTTATCTTAGAATTATCTAATAGTTCGATTAAGATTCTTAAATGATAGGAATTCGTTTTGTAAAAAATGCCTTTTCATATGCTTAATATCTTCAGCTGCCACAAGAGAGCTGAATTTAACACAATTTAGAGTAACTGAGTCATGTTGAGACTACACTGAATGTTGTGGGGGGGGTTTGGGAGGGTTGTGGGGGAGGGTTTTGGTGTGAAGGAATTTCTTTCTGTGAGTCATTAGAACAGTGTGTTAACACTTGTCTTCTTAGGTAGTAGGCCTAGTCGCTCAGTTGATCGGAGAGTTTTTTAATATGATCGGAATATTATAAAACTTTATTTTAAAATGATTTATATAGAGATAATATTGATTTTATTATAAAATGCTTGTTATAATGTATTATATAATTTTAGTTTATTTAATAATATATTATATATACTATAAATATTATTATATTTATTAATTATATAATGTTTTGATGTTACAGGATATTTTGTGATTGTGAATTTTCTTAAAAATATTATGGCATCAAATACTAAATATAAACATTTCACTAGAGAACATATGAAGTGTGCCATATTTGAAGTACCTTGTGAGATGAGTGATATGCAACTACCAACTTATAACTGCATTATGAAAGATTACCTGTTCACAAAACATTTAGTGAAGGAGCAGATGAATAACAAGGAGCCTTCATTTCTGAAATAGCAGAGGCAGTTTCCAAAAAGGTAGAAAATATTTGGAAGAAGGCCTCTTTGCCAATAGTTTCACATACACGCGTTTTACAGATGATGCGAGTGTACCATGATAAATACAGGTCCTTATTAAAGCCATACAAGTCACGCAAGGATCAGCCTAAGTACAAAAATCAGCTTGAAGAATTTGAAAACTCTTCAAAATGCACTTTGTTTGACATCTGCACCTGCAAATGTAAGGAGTTTAGGAGATGCTGAAAAGAGTAAGAAAGTCCCTCCAAAAGAGCAGGATTTTTTAAATGACCAACGAACACGCAGAATAATGGTGATAGGAAGCATTGACATAGCACACACAAGACGATTACAAGCAAGAGAACATCGAAAGGAAATGGAAAAAGCACGTCTCGAATCCTCACAAACAACTAGTGCTGCTATAACCAATACGTCCAACTTACAAATCGAAACAGAGACAAGTGAACTTCAACAACTAGAAGAGATATCTGAAGATAATGAGGAAGATACAACCTCGACTCAATATGTAATATCAGAACAACAGATGCGTGAGCCACTGCCTTCATTAACAATTACTTGTGATAGATTTAAATGTCGGACAGAGTTGGGGCTGCTATTGCTTCTGCAGTATTGGCAGATCTTAAAATTGTTACTCCCGAAGACAAAGGGAAATATATAGACAGAAGTAAGCTAAAACGTGAAAGACAAAAACAGAGAAAGGAACTACAACAGATAGGAGAGCCAAAAACCATGCGGGGATTATACTTTGATGGCAGAAAGGATAAAACAATGATTCAAGTCCAGGAGAGTGATGGCTCAACCACCAAAGAACCAAAGGCGAAGAGCATATCAGCATAATATCTGAACCACACTCTCTGTACTTTGCACATGTGACACCTTCCAGTGGCAAAGCTAAATACATTTGCACAGCGCTAGTGAATTGCTTGAAAGAAAGGAATGTTGATATAGGGAACATCGTTGCAGTTGGCTGTGATTCGACAGTGGTTAACACTGGTAGTATTGGAGGCACAATAAGATTACTGGAAGAAGCCTTTAATAAGCCATTGCAGTGGCTGATATGCCTTTTACACCTTAATGAACTTCCATTGCGCCATCTGTTTCATCACTTGGATGGTACCACTACTGGACCAAGAGCATTTTCAGGAGAAATTGGCCGAGCACTTTCAGACTGTGAAAAGCTTCCCATAGTTAACTTCAAACCCATTGAAATTCAAGAGGACATGTGTGAAGTTGATGTAGATGACATAAGTACTGACCAGAAATACCTTCTTGAAATTCACAAGGCTATATCAAGTGGAACATTCTCAAAGAGTCTTAGTCATAAGAGTCCAGGCAATATATCACATTCAAGGTGGCTCACCACAGCAAACAGGACTCTGCGGTTATATGCAAGCACAGAGAATCCTTCAGGCAATTTACAAGAATTAGCTACTTTCATTGTTAGGGTATACGCACCAATGTGGTTTCAGATAAAGCGTAAACCATTATGCCAATATGGTGCTAAACATATGTGGCATATGATTGCAAGAAGCCGGTATCTCCGTGAAGAGCTTAGGAGAGTACATGACTCAGTCATTCAGCGAAATGCATATTACGCAAATCAAGAAAACATTCTCATTGCAATGATAGCTGATGAAAGGGAGCATGTGCGTCAGTTGGGATTTAGGCGTATCATAAAAGCAAGGGCATGCATTCAAGAAACAGATGTTATCAGGTATTTTAAGGTGCCAGAAATAAATTTTTATGCCAAAGACTATACAGATCTCATTATGTGGCAAGATTTTCAGATAGCAGAACCACCGATAACCAAAGGAGTTTCTCTTGATGATATTGAATCATGCATCAAACATGGTACTACTCTCATTCAGAATTATTTTCAGTTTCCATGTCATACACAAGCCGTAGAGAGATGCGTCAAGCTCGTTACAGACGCTGCTGGATCAGTCTGCGGACCTACAAACAGAGACGGTTGGATTCGTGCTACATTAGAATCAAGGAAAAAACAGGCAAAATTTGACACAAAAGCAAATTACTAAATAGTCTTCAGCAAGAACCCTTTCTAGAGGGAGGTTGGTTGGGGAAAGGGTGGTAACTCCGCTAAGGCACGAAATAACGTTTCTTAACTGTCTCAAGCCAATATAAAGGGAGGAGAGACATCCTAATTTATTACTGTTCCCTTTTTCAAGTAAATACAGAATCATACTTAATGTCATTTTTAAGTTAACTTCAGCCCTCTTGTGGCAGCTGAAGATATTAAGCATATGAAAAGGCACTTTTACAAAACGAATTCTTATCATTTAAGAATCTTAATCAAACTATTAGATAATTCTAAGATAAAATTTTATAATAGTTTGATAAACCTAAAATAGAAGCATTTTTTTCCTTTTTACCCAAAATTGTGTTAATTTAGCCCCCTGGTGGCAGCTGAAAATATTAAACAAATGAACTCGTATTTTGGCAGATATATATCGTCCACTAAATGCAACTTTTAATCACTATTAGAACTTCATACTAGAAAAAAAGTATTTTTCGCTCCACCCTAGTGTATATATATTAGTGGTGGACTGGATGTCAGTTTTTCAACATCTGCGGATGCGGATCTTTAATTTCAATATCCGCGGATACGGATGCGGATATTTAGTTAATCTATCAATATAATATAGAATTATGAATATATGACAATTTTTCAAATTTCGTGATATTACTATTATGGCAGGCAATGCATAAGAATTAAAATTAATATTAATGTTTTCATTATGATAAAAATAATAACTTTCTCAAGAGTTTCAGCCACAGAAAATTCAATGAAACAAGTTTCATTCAATTTTCTGTGTTACCAGGTATTTATATTTTGAGGTTTATATATTTGTTTGTTCATTAATAACACTGTACAACAAATTTTCGGTTCAGAAAAAAAACGGGAATAACATTCGGTCATTCTTAATATTTCGAGTGTGCTGATTCCAAATCTGAAAATAGTTTTTTTTCTATCACGTCACGTTTTTTTGTAAATTCCAGCAGAAATCAGCCAGCATAGCAGGACTCCACTTCCCTTTGTATCGGCTCTCCATTGTGGCTATATCCTGATGGAATCTCTCCCCGTGTTCGTCGCTAACAGAAGATGCGTTTTCCAGAAAGAATGAGAGATGTGAATGCAAAAAATGAATTTTCAATGACATCTTACATCCGAGGCGTTGGTATGAGTTGATAAGTTGATCCACAAGTGCAGCATAGTTGTCGTATTTAGTTTTTCCTAGTAGACCGCTGCACACGTTTTTGAATGCACGCCAGGCTGCCAACTCAACCTCATCCATCACCGCTTCAAAGCGTTCGTCTAGCATGAGTTGGCGAATTTGAGGGCCGACGAATATGCCTTCTTTAACCTTGGCATCACTTATTTTTGGGAATTTTTCCTTTAGATATTTGAAGGCAGGCTTATCCTGTTTCAACGTCTTTGCAAATTGTTTCATCAGCCCTAGTTTTATGTGAAGTGGCGGCAAGATAACCTTTTCCTTTCGTACTAGTGGTTCATGAATAATATTGCGAGATCCAGGTGAGGAATTGTCTCGCGGCAGCCATACTGAGCGTGAGTAGTGTTCAGACCTTGCTCGGCTATCCAACTTGCATAGGAAACACATGTATTTCGTATAGCCAGTTTGCAATCCATTGAGAATAGCCACAACCTTCAAATCTGCGCAGATAAGCCATTCATGTTCATTGTATTTTATACAGTCCAGAATAAAAGCAACATTGTCATACGTTTCTCTCAAGACGACTGAATGAGCGATCGGAACAGAAGGCATTATGTTCCCATTGTGTAGCAGTACACCCTTAACACTGTACAGAGATGCATCAATGAACAATCTCCACTGATTCGGTTCATAGCACAAACCCAGAGCATCGAACATACCATGTATATCAATGCAATAACAAAGATTGTTCTTCATTGTGAAATATTCCTGCAAATCCAAGGAGCGCTTTCGGAATGCTGTAATTCGTACTTCTTCCGCCACATTCTTGTAGACGTGAGGCCAGCAGTTCACTTTGTTGCTTGGTAAGTATTAAATCACGGACCAAATCATTGAGTTCAGGCTGCGTGATGAGATGTTGTTCTTTCTTGGACTCGACTTGAGCTTCATAGCATTCGCCGTCTGATTCCGATTTGTCAGAGTCTGTGTTACGGTCGGCCATTTCAGGTGGGAGGACGAGGGATGGGTATATCTGTAGAATGTTCCACAGGACGCATAGCAGAACGAAGATTTGGGTAGACTATAGCCTTTTTCCCTTTTCTGTTGCAATCTGTAATGTGAGACAATAGACATTGTTGACTACTTAAGATAGCATAATTGTGTAATACATTATGCAGAGCAGGATATGCTAAAATGTGCTAAAAACACCAAATTTGATGTATATTCAGAAAAATAAAAGATTCAAACCTGTGATGTTCGTTAAGCAGAAATAGCAATCAGTTGAATGGTCCAGCGGGTCTCTCCATACCATTGGGACACCGAATCCCAAACCAGGAGCGGTGCCTTTGAACCATGCAGATAACGAGCTTGTACATCTCACACAGCAGATATGAGGCGCCCAGTGCTTGTCCTGATCACCAACTTTACATGCGAAGTATAATTCATAAAGCTTTTTCACATGAGAAGTCAACTTCCTTTTATACTGTTTTAATGTTTTAACGTTAATGTCCCACAAATATAACAAAAACTGTCTGGCGAATTTTTGCACTCTCTAGGCATTGTAGCATAACATCAATAAAAACCTGTAAAATAAGAAAATGATAGATCAATTTGCAATTTCACACACTATAGACGTTGTCGGTGAAATATACATAATTTGATAGCTGCTATTCAATAATACTCACTTATAGCACCGATTTATGATAAAATATGGCTGACAATTTTGTTTTAAATGATTAATGAAAGAAATTTTTCATAAAATCAAAGTGGAAACACAGAGCCGAACACCACCACCACAGCATATGCATGACTGAACAAAATGTAAAAGATGCGTTCAGAGAACCAGTGGTTCTCAAAATGATACACTGAAATAGGGTCATTTTCATAAAATCGGAGGGTGATACAAATAAATGAGTGTTATTTTCGCAATCTATGCATATAATTAGCCATAAAAATGACGATCTCATTTCCGTTTTTTTTCACTGTTGTACAGTGTAATTAATACTTTACATGAAATGTGCATGACTGGGCCTTATGAACTACTTTATAAGCTAATTTAATTGTAAATTGCATAATTTATTAGAGGTAATATCCGCATAACATCCGCAGTCAGAAGTGCGGATGCGGATGTTAAAAATGATGCGGATATCAGGTCCACC
>JAJOZX010016956.1:37500-51643 GCA_023014485.1 Bathynomus jamesi
ATGAACGCAGATGGGTAACACAACTCACTTCCAATACCGTTGATATTTTCCAATTCGGCATCGATGTATTCCGGACTGGCGATCCTAAGAGCGCGGAGAAACATTGAGGAAAATATGGCCTTTTTAATAGGGGTGTCATGTCCAGAGTAAAAGTGTACGTAGGACAAATTGTTTGTTTTTTTCCGATAGATACTAAACTTAAAACCCGGGCTATCCCTATGAACACGCACATCCAAAAACGGGATTGAGTTGTCTTGTTCCACTTCTAAAGTAAATTTAATGGAGGGGACTTGGTCATTTAACTGAAGGAGGAAGTCATCCAGGTCACGATTCATGGGCCAGATACACAAAATATCGTCGACGTACCGCAACCAAGGGATGCCAACCCCAGGATTCTCGGAATGTAAGTAATTTCAAAAAACTCCATATAAATATTGGAGAGAAGGGGCGACAAAGGGTTGCCCATGGCCATCCCAAAAACTTGTTGATAATGCTCGCCATTGAAAGTGAATTTACAATCCTTGATACAAAGCTTAATAAGCTCCAAAACAGTGTGTGCAGGTAATGGTAAATCATAATTATGTAATTCTCTGGCGAGAAAGTCAAGCATATCATCAATCGGCACTTTTGTGAACAATGAACAAACGTCGAAACTGATCAATCTATCGTTGGTATTAATGCGAACATTATTCAATTTTTCAGTGAGATCCATGGAATTTTTTACGTGTGAATCAGAGACAGTTCCAAGAATGGGGGACAAAACATTAACAAGCCATTTGGAGAGTTTATAGGTAATAGAGCCCACCGAGCTAATAATAGGGCGCATAGGGTTACCCGGTTTGTGGGTTTTAATAAGACCATAAAGATAAGGCAGAGCAGGTGAAGTGGACAAAAAAAGGGGAATTAAATCCTTATGATCTTTGAGAATGCGTTTCAAGCCACTATTGAATGATTTGATGACATCATCCTGTGGGTTCTTCCTAAGTTTCACGTATGTGGCGGGGTCCTGAAGCAGCTCATTCATCTTTCCAATGTAATCCACTTTGTCCATAATGACTAAGGTGTTAGCCTTGTCTGCTTTAGTAATATGGAGCTCACTATCTTTTTTTAATTGTGAAAGGCTATTGCGGAAACGTTTAGGAAAGTTATCTTCGTAAGAAATATTCGCAGCACCATAGACCAGGCCTTTAACTATGTTAACTAAAAACTGAGGAAGGTTACACTGTTTTTCAAAACGAGCAAGACTATGACAAATTTGTAAAGCAGTAGGTTTTTTAACAATATAAAAGGACATACCAAATCCAAGGGCACTTTTTGCATCGTCACTAATGTTTTTCGAAGAAAGGTTCAAAACACACTTTGAGCTTGCTTTTTTACTCCACTGACTATTTCGAATGAGACTTTTAATTTTGCGATCCAAAATGTTTCGAAGTGAAGAAGTTCTCCGACGCAACTCGTTGTAAATTTCATCAAACAAAGGTTGGATCCACGGTTGGGGAATAACAGTCAAAACATTACGTTTGGCAATGCCTAAATTTTTGAAGGTGGACCACTCATTTTGTCTGGTGACTTCAATATGTTTCTTTAAAATTACTCTGCTAAAGTTGTTGAACGGATGGTCGTCCATTTCTCTGAGGCGAATCGGAAGGAGGGACTTGGGAAGGACCTGCTCCTCCAGACAATTAGTAAGAAACTTCCGTCGGATCCGAATTGCATGCCCCTTCATTAATGTAGAAGCAAACACCGAAACAAGGGTGTAAGCAATGTGATTCCTTTTACATAGGTCAGACGGGAAAGGATTTGCAAACGCGTGTAAAACAGCATCAATATTCCGTTAGAACGGGACAGTTGTCCAGTGCCCTTTTTGTCCATTTGTCAGAGTTATCCCATTGTATTGATTGGAATAATGTTTCAGTTTTGTTTCACTCTAGCAACATTGTTAATAGAAATATTCTTGAGTCGGCTATAATTCAACTTACAAATAACCTTAACATGAGTAAAGGTCTGTTTCAACTTGATCCCGTTGCTCTGAATTCCTTCAGAATGGATTTAAACAAAAAGGGCAGGTTGTTAAATCTTTGGTAAAAAATTTGTTTTTGTCTGTTGTTTCCCTTACAATTTTATTTTTCAATTTTTTGCTGTATGCGTGTATGTGTATGTATGTATGTGTATGTGAGTATGTGTGTGGTCATTGCAGTTAAATGTGTTTGTATGTATATGTGTGTATATGTATGTATGTATGTGTGTATATGTATGTATGTATGTATGTATGCAGTTAAATATATATATATATATATATATATATATATATATATATATATGTATATGTACCTTACCTTACCTTACAACCTCACAAAGGTTCTGCGGGATGATTTCTCATTTCGTGAAGGTCAAGCTTGTATATATATATATATATATATGTGTGTGTGTGTGTGTGTGTTTGTATATATGTGTGTATATGTATATATATATTTGGTTATGTGGGTATACATGTGTACGTGTATTATTTGTAATTTTTTCAATTTATATTTTTTTATTTCTTTATTCTTTTGCGACCTACCGTTTTCTCAGACAATAATTATAAAAACAAATTTGGTAATTTTTTTTCCCTTATGCATTATATATATATATATATATTCTGTATATATTGCGTTTATATTTCGTATATATACCGTATATATGTTGTATATTATTTTATTGTTCTTTATATATCATCTAGGCATCATTTTGTTTTCCAATTTATATTTACTTGTACTTTTTTATTCGTTTGTGACTATAATATGCATATGTGGTAATTTTTCCCTTATAAATTGGTGTGCCTCTCTTAAAATTTATCTTTCAATTTATTATTATTTTTTATTTTTTTAATAATTAATTTTTTTTTTTTTTTTTTTTGGTTTATTTCTTTATTTTTTTGTGACATATATATCAATTTGGCAGCATCTATTAAATCGATTGTAAAACTTCCCTCTTGAGCTTGAATTGGTAGACTCCACTTACAATATTTATATTTATTTTTATTTCTTTATTCTTTTGTTCCATAAAAAAGCCATTTGAATTTATATTGAAGGTCGGCCAAAGTGCTAAAAGTGTCTTTATATATATATATATATATATGTATATATATATATATATATATGTATGTATGTATATTTATGGTTTTTTTTATTTGCCTGTTTATTTCTTTATGATTATTTAGGCTGTGACATTATATCACTAAGGCACTATTTTGTAATTAATTTTTCTCAATTTATATTTATATTTATTTTTATTTCTTTATTCTTCTGTGACCATATAAATGTTGGCTCCTCCCACAATTTTTTTCTATGCTTACTATATATAGTATATATGTATATATTATATATATATATATATATGTATATATGTGAATATGTATGTATGTATGTTTATTTTTGTAACCTATATATTGCCTTGATCTGTCCTTTCACTCCAGTGTTCCTGAGGATGTCATTAGACGAAAGCGCTTGAGCACCCCTTTGTGTTTCTTTTTTCCTTCGTGGTTTTATTCATCATATATATATATATATGGGATTGAACTTAGAATGGTCCCCTGAGGTTTTACATGATACACACAGACCGTGCATGGAACAAGGAACTGTTGTGGGAAAATTAAATCCACTATAGTCCGAATAAATAATGGTAAATGACCAACACTATAGTTTTTCTTTTTCATGATGTTAGCCCGACATGGGCAACGGGTCACTCGCAAAGAGGCCCCAAAAATATAGCTTCCCTCACCAGCTATCTGCAAAGCAGGTAGGATCCAGCTTTGGCTAAAAATATCATACAATAGTTACCCTTTTTTCTTTGATGTATTCAATCTGACACGAATGCAATGAGTCTTTTGCTTATACTGAGGTTCTGGATATAGTTGGTTAGGTGTAGCTGTAACCCGTAGTGAAGGAAGCTATATTTTTTGGGTCTCTTTGCGAGTGACCCGTTGCCCACGTCGGGCTAACATCATGAAAAAGAAAAAACTATAGTGTTTGTCATTTACCATTACTTATTCGGACTATAGTGGATTTAATTTTCCCAGAAGAGTTCCTTGTTCCATGCACGATCTGTGTGTATCATATATATATATATATATATATATATATATATATATATATATATATATATGCAAGGTTTCAGAACGTACAGCTAGGCGGATTGAAAGAATGGCTGCTGCGAATCCACGAGTGACTGCAGGTGATATTTGCCAACCATTAAGACTGTCTAAGATCGATGTCTATTCCTCTACTGTACGTCGTACATTGAGAAAGAATGGTTTGCATGGAATTCAACAAAAGAATTTGAAGTTTCTCGAATGGCCCAATTAAAGCTCAGATTTCAATTTAATCGAAATTTAATGGCTTGGTTTGAAAAAAGCTGTCCGCAAGAGAAACCCTTCGAATCTGAATATAATTGCAACAATTTTCTTTAGAACAATGGGCTAAAATTTCTACTGAGAGATGTTGAAATTCTTGAATATTTTACATTATATGTTGGATTTAAATTATTTTTAATTTGTTAAATTTTTCTAAACGAACAGTAAATTTTTCATAACTATCCTATGCATGGTACAAAAGATTGGAATGAATATAACTGAAATATTTCTCTGTACCAATACCTGTGAGCCCCACTATATATACGGGCGTCCCAAAAAAATGTATACACACTTTAACAGCTGATAGCTCAATTGATGTTTCTTTCTTTCCAAGTTAAACCCATTAGAACTAATAATGGCAGTCAGACTAAGCTTTGAACAAAGGAAATTCATTCTAAAATGCTGCTGGAAGTGTGAAAACGCAGTTGAAGTGCAAAGACAGTTTAGGAGGGAGTTTCAAACAGATCCACCAACGCGACTTACCATCACTCGAATTAGAGATAAGTTTGAAGCCGATGGAACTGTTCAGAATGTCCACAAGAAGCGTTCCGGAAGACCACGGACATCGACAAGCCCACAAAGCAAGAAAGAGTACTGGAAACGTATCACCAAAGTCCAAGAAAATCTGTGCGGCAAGCGAGTCGTGAGGTAGGAATTTCAGAATCGTCTGTCCAACGCATTTTGAAGCGCTGTCAATGGAAAAGTTACATTCCAAGATTAGTCCATGCTATTAATGAAGATGATCCGACCGAAGAGTGGAGTATTGCGAGTGGTACTTGGCACGATGTGGATGTGGATTGGACGAAGGGGTTTCGTAGAATACCCTCCGCGTTCACCAGACCTCACACCACTAGACTTTTTTTTATGGGGATACTTAAAAGACAAAGTCTACGCTATAAAACCTGCAACAGTCGCTGAATTGAGAGCAGCCATTGAACGAGAATGCACACAAATACCAAACGAAATGTTTCGTGATGTTTGCGATTCCATTGCTTCGCGTTATCAGCAGTGCCTGGACCAGAACGGACGTCAGTTTGAAAACAGGCGTTGACAAAACAATTAAATAATGTCTGTAGATTCTATTACATTTTGAAAATGAAATGTATTTTAATAAACACTGCCTTTATAATTATTTAAAGTGTGTATACATTTTTTTGGGACGCCCTGTATATATATACACACACACACACACACACACACACTCTGTATATATATATATATATATATTAATATACTATATATATATATATATATATATATTGAAAATCCTTACCATGAATACGCATTGTTTTTTACATATATATATAAATGGTTGGTTAAGTTGTAAGACAAGGTATATGTTGTCACTGTATACAGATCATCAATTATAATTGTTTATTATCATTCACAATTTCGGTGTGAAAAAATTAGTTAGCATTATATCAATTTGGATTTTTAAAATTTTAGTTGAATATAAATGTCATTCACAGTAATTTTATATATGTTTTTTCTATCATACGAAGTAGTGTGTGATCTATTTAAGTATTATATATAATATATATATAATAATATATATAATATATATATATATATATATATATATATATATATATATATATATATATATGATGAAAGAGGATACAGAAATTTAATATAGAAGCAAATTCTCCCTTTTCGGAATTTTCTATGATATATGAAAACAATGCTTTTAAATGCATTAATGAGACATCGTTTTCCTCAACGGATGAAAATAATAGTGATGAAGCAACTTGTTTATCACACTCTTTAATCTAATCAAACTGAATGAATATATCAAAATAGGTAACTTTTATTCACTGTAATTATATACACGTCCCGTTCGACAATTGAGTCACCTTTATTAATGCACGATTAGCGGAACTTTGTATTTGAATACATCAAAACCGGATATAAAGATTTATAAATTTACGCTGTAGTTAAGTAACAATATATATATATATATATATATATATATATATTATATATTATTTAACAGTGCGTAAATCTCTTTATACATATTTGTAGAACAACATTTAAATTACTATGAAAAACCACAAATTACAAAATGAATCTTAAACTTTAGTTTAAATTGATGTTAAAAAACAATCATTATAATATAATGACTCATTATAACTTAATAATGATGTATTTTAGATGTGTATTTATCATGTTCTTCGCACGAGATGTCAAAGTTAAGAGAAGACATCCGTATTACAGTCACTCTTTGGAAACTAAATCGTCAAACGTTTGTACGAATGAATATGTCATAAACGGGTGAGATTTGATGCAAGAAAAAGTTGCCATATTTTCCTAAATTTTAATATCAGTTATTATTATTATTATTAAATAAATACGTGTACAAACTCGCGTATGTATGTATGGATGTGTGTGTGTGTGTGTGTGTGTGTGTGTGTGTATTGTGTATGTGTTAGTTCTTTTGTACAAATCTGATGAGATTCTCAATGTTTTTATGTAGGTTTATTTACTTATATATCCGCTAATTAATTAGCGTGTTCGAGGAAGTTTAGCAGCTTTTCCTTTATAAATGTATTGGTACTTCTCTTATTACAAATAAATATCTACTTTCACGATTTAATTCATATATATATTTAGTAGCCTACGGATCACCAATTTGATGTGGCCAAGAAAGTAGGCTTACTATAATTTAAGAATTAAATTGAAATGAATAATTAGGGGCCACCAGCTTGGGCCTACAACCCAAACAAACAATATTTAATAAGGAGAGAGAAATTACTTTGTTGTTTTGTGTTTAATTAGGAAAATAAATCAATTATTTGTTCACAGTGATTAATAATTCTATAACGGTATTTATAGTGATTAACAATTCTATAACGGTATTTGTACTATGTTAAAGATGACTGATTAATAGCAATAAGAAATAGTTATACAGTCTAATTGTTAAGTAAATACAATAATTCAGGTAGATGAACACAGAATAAGTAATTAAGTCAATAATAACTGAAATAATGAAAGTATGGTATGGTATAGTAAATGGATTAGGTCGGTAAAAATGAAATGCATAAAAGAGCAAATAAACAATCGGATGCAACCTTACTGCTTTTCGACGTGGATAACTTTGAAGACTGACGAGGGCCTACGTAAAGGTTTACCATACTGCGTTTTAACGTGGATAACTTTGAAGACTGACGAGGGCCTACGTGAAGGTTCACCGTACTGCGTTTCGACGGAGATGGTCTGAGGACGTATATACCTACCAGCAGTAGGATGTGTTGAGGGCCCTTGATAGACTTGTTGAAAGGGCGCCGACCGAATTGTGTTGAAGGATGAGTGAAGGCAGGCCCAGAAGGATGACGCCGGTAGAGTGATATTTGCTTCCGGCGGGATGAAATTGTAGGTCGCCTCAAGTGTTGAGTCGCTTCGTGTATTGTTGAGGTGTTGCTTGAGGGACTGAGGCCAACTGAGTTCGAACGGCGCTACGTGAAAGAGATTCACGAGGAGGAGTAACGAGCAGAGTGAGAACAAGTTTAGTGAACTATGGCTTATATAGGCTCGGAAGACGCTAACTTTTCGCGGGCCTTTTTCGAAAAGACTAACATCTTTTTGTTTCTCCTTGAAAATCACGTGTTTTTCGATATATATATATATATATATATATATATATATATATATATATTAGACTGGTCCAACCTATAAGGGTGAATTTTCAAAGTTATAATTTTTTATATCGGACCACTGGATATTGTGAAGAATGGTTAATGAATTATAAATACCAATATTTATGCAAATCGGATAATATTTAGAGCTGCACGGAGGTCAAACATTTCATTTTATTCTCCAATCTGATTATTTATATTAATATTTTTTATATCAATTATATCATTCATTTCAGCGTTTCCACACTACCCCTGAGGTAACTGTTATCGGTGCGTTTTTTTAATGTGGTATCCCCTATAGGCCTAATCCACAGTCCTCTAATTTTGTTTCTATTCCATTTATTTCCTTTATCTAAGTCCCTCTTTTATTGTAGATCTTTTTACGTTTGTAAAACGCTTACGATGCTGCTCTACAATTTGTAGAAGATATTGGAGTTGTTCTTCACTTTTCGTAAGATGGCCACTGAAGTTCTTAATTAAAGCAACACCTCTCTCAGCGTTGTCATTTACAACATTCATATTTTTTACATAACTGCTAGCAGCTTTGTAGTCATCATTAACGTTCTAATCAGCAGGATCTCTGTCCAAAACTTCCATTGGCAATGCTAATTTTGTGAAGAAGTTGCGAGTTGTTGAAATGACGAAGCTAGCTAGTGTTTTGTCTTGTAGGTTAGGACCATTCACATTCAAATTTATCCTTTTAGGAGGATTTTGAGAGCCATTCACATCCAGCGCCTTCACCATTTCTCGCTTGACTTCCAGTGACGTTTCTTCATCAAAAAAAAGAAAGTCCGATGAGCTTTTCATTCAAATACCAGAGATGGCGAGAGAGCGCTTTAGATGCAGCCACAGATATTTCTTTATCATTGTAGGATTGAAGTTTCTTGAGAAGAGATAGGTCATTAGCTGGTGCAGAGGAAGCAATGGGTGCTGAAAACCATTCATTTACGTAGCATCGAACAACATATAATGCAAAACGTTGCATCCCTTCTAGTTCACGTCTAGTGACTTCCATTTGTTTGTGGAAAAGACAAATTTTTATTGCATATATCACTCGCGCCATCCATCGCGCACGGTGCAACGTTCCGGGTTGATGGAATTTAATTCCATCAAGAGGAACATCTCCAAGGTATATGATTGTCAAACCTAAGAGTTCTCGGTAATCTGCTCGAGGTTGTAATTTAGTCAAATGTTGCTTGCAATTTTCAATTATACTGGGCTTTTCCGGTACATCGATTTGAACAATTTCAATCTTGTTTGTGTCAAAAGTCTCCCATTTATTTTAAGACGCTTAAATAACAAGATATCCGGACCACCAGTGGCAGCGCCGTGACATTTGTCAAAGACAGATGCTATTATTATTTCGAGAATGTGATGTCGACAAGCTGGTCCGAGGAGCGGCCGTTCAAGTATGCTTTCAATAAGAGTACATGCTCCTTTTTTATCGCCAGTGTTGCTTGCAGTTGTGTCAAAGCATATTGCCTTCACACAATCTCGTAGCCACCAGTCATCCAAAGCTTCGACCACAGCACCTGCAATATTTTCTCCTGTGCCAGATTTAAGTTTAGGTACTGAGAGAAGCTTAGATTTTCCTCCGCCTGATACAATAATTGGAAGTCTATCCACACTATCATCACCAGTAAGATCTTGGATAAGCTTTCCGTCCCAATGAACTGTTAGAGGAATATCAGTTTCAAATGATTGCTTGATGGCATTCGTTTTCTCCGTATTGAACTTCTACTCAGAACAATATCATCAACTTCATATCCAAGAGAAGATGCAGTAGCTGCTACTACTGATACTGCTTGGCGATCACTTAATTTGTTTCTGTCCAGTGTCAATGCTAATTCTGTTGATACAACCTTTGCTGGTTTATGACTACGAAGTTTCTCCTTTATGGTGACTGGTGTACTTGATGTACTTGGCTCTTCCTCGGAGGAACTACTATTTGACGAAAATTGAGTCACTGTTGTGTTCATTTTCTTTCTCATAGTTTCTTTCTTAACTTGGCGTTGAAATGCTTCATCTCTAGATCTTCTCTTAGAATGTTTAAGAGCATATATTTTGTCCACACTTCCTATGTAGCCTCTTCTCCCCTTCTCTCGTTGAGCTTGTAGAAAAGCTCTGTCTTCTTCTGCTGTCATTTTTTGCAGAGCATTGGTATGGGCGATATCGAATAAATCGTCCAAACGTTCTTGAAAAGAAGTTACTTTATCTATTTGTGTCTGTGAACGTCTAGATTTAGATTTTTGAAGTCCTCTATAATTAAAATACTCCTTTCCTATTTTTTTCGTAACATCGCGATAGTCAGCAGTTGGTATATTTGCCATCTCCCAAAATTTCAATACTTCAGCGCAAACAGCTTTAGATGCATCTTTCAACGTCTTTTTAGCATGTAGATGATGAAAAATAAGTCGCAGAACGTCACCATAGGATGGTAGCTTTCTTCCACATATTGTCTCAATTGTTTGTCCAATAAGCCACATTTCTGTTGATTTTCTAGTCGCTACTGAACTTGCCATATTTAATTAATGAAAATGTCACTGTAAAGTGAAAAACTGTTTAAAAACGCCACTAGTATAGTTCAAATTACCTTGGTATTCAAGTGACACGTAACACAGACGCACAACCTCTCTGAACGGTATTGAATACAATACTGACTCACTGAGTCCAAATGAGTGACGAACCGGGCAATTTACAGTTAGTTTGTTTACATCTGATTTGTGCATGATGTCATTTGACACTCTCCTACACTGCTATGATGCTATCATCTCAACAACACAAGTAACATACATACAGAAGATAACTACTCCACAATCCATATAATATTACTAATTTTTTTATTTCTGATATTTTGACAGTGGTGCGGCACCCCTAAATATACTTCAAATGAGCTGATATATTTGTAAGAAGTTATTCTTATAAAGATTCACAATAATTTGAGGTCCCATGTTATGATTTCAAAAATTTTGGTTTTTGGACCAGTCTAATATATATATATATATATATTAGTGGTGGACCGGATATCCATATCCGCATCCACATCATTTTTAACATCCGCATCCGCATCCGCACTTCTGACTGCGGATGTTATGCGGATATTACCTCTAATAAATTATGCAATTTACAATTAAATTAGCTTATAAAGTAGCTTATAAGGCCCAGTCATGCACATTTCATGTAAAGTATTAACTATTAATGAACAAACAAATATATAAACCTCAAAATATAAATACCATTAAATCAATAAACACTGCCTGTGCCGCTGTGCGTACTCCACTGATTTTTTTTTTCACAGCAACACAGTAACTTTTCAGAATGAAATTGTTCGTATTAGATCAAGCAGTCTATCGTGTTTCAGTAGTGTGGGCGCAAAATAGAGAGTGCAATGCAATTGCAAATTTTGCAAGAGTGCCAACCCCCTCCCACACTTGTTGCAAGGCACCCCCTAAATGGGGGAGGGGGTTGCTGCAAGAGCAACAAGGGGTTATGCAACTTGGAGGCTGAGTTATCCCCCAAGTTGCAATGAACCCCCGCTCGGGGAGACCTCTTTGGGGGATAAGTGGAACGGCCTCACCCCCACCAAAGGGGTATACCTAACCTAAGAGAGAGGAGAGGTGTTCGCTTGACAGGAGCCAAGCGCATATTAAGACTTCAGCCGAGCGGCCGTTGCCTTATAGGGCCCCTAATTAGCCAGTGCCTCCAGGCATCATCAGCCAGTTGGCACAGTGTATACTTCGTTTGGCACGTACACACCCGTCTATACGCTCATAAAATATTACGATTATATGCGTCGGGCTCCGGCGACCGCGTTAAACTGTAGGTTTAAGGTGGAGTGTAGGCGGGCTCGAGACCCGGCGGCGGCGCGTCCTTCCGATGTTGGTAGCCAGGGTGACCTAATGATCCGTGTTAAACCGGAGGTCTAAGGTGGGGTGTAAACATCCTTCCACGGGGCAATCAGGGGATCCCGTTATTGCAACACTCGATCATGTTGTTTATCAGTTTGTTTATTTCCCTCTCTCTCTCATATACAGGGTGTCCCAGAATTAACTATCTATTTCAATGAAATCGGACAAATTTTTTAAAAACACACTTTTATTTATGTTTATCATGTTTAATATGTGTTAAAAATGTATAAATTTCTAAATTTTTTCATAATTTATTTTCATAATTTTTCATTATCTGGTCCAATGAAAGACCGTCTGAAGTCATAGAATGGCAAAGAGACTCTCCAAAAGTTAACGTGTGGCTTGGAATGACCAAATCCAAAATTTATGGTGCTCCATCTTGTTGAAACACATTATCAAGAATGCCATCATCAGAAGCTGTGGTTCGAGAAACTGCTGAAGCATATCAAGGTAGACGGTACCTGTTACAGTTGCTTCCGCAAAGAAGAATGGGCCATAAATTTGGATTTGGTCATTCCAAGCCATACGTTAACTTTTGGAGAGTCTCTTTGCCATTCTATGACTTCAGACGGTCTTTCATTGGACCAGATAATGAAAAAATTATGAAAATAAAATTATGAAAAAAATTTAGAAATTTATACATTTTTAACACATATTAAACATGATAAACATAAATAAAAGTGTGTTTTTAAAAAATATGTCCGATTTCATTGAAATAGATAGTTAATTCTGAGACACCCTGTATATATATATATATATATATATATAATATATATATATATATATATATATTCCCGTTTAAAAGTAGGTCTAAGGTGGAGTGCAAAGCTTGAACTTTACCAGAATGAACAATTCGAGCGGAAAGCAAAGGTGAGCCTATATATGTACATTTCCGGAAAAAAGTTCATCTAAAAATTCGTATAAACATCTTTCCACGTTTCTCTCTCTCTCTCATATATATATAATATATATATATATATCTCCCCGTTTAAAAGTAGGTCTAAGATGGAGTGTAAAGCTTGATCTTCACCAGAATGAACAATTCAGGCGGAAAGCAAAGGCGTGCCTATATAAAGGAGGGAAATGAAGAAAGGTGAAAGCGATATAAGCAAACATCTAATTAAACGATGTAATTAGCTGAACAATAGAATGACATAAATGTTAACCCCTTTCTTCTATGGCCTGGGTTGGTTTGAAGTCGACTGGGGTTCTGGTTAGGAGGCAGCAACGGATCTGTTATTTGCAGTAGTTTCTTCTATACTACTCCCCGAGTTCTTCTTTAGTGGCTCGGAGGATTCTGAGAGGCTTATTAAATTCTCTGAGGGTTCCCCCCGATTCTTCTTGTAACGTATCTTGAAATTTTAATGACTAAGTTCTCTGAAGAGAGCACGGCTCGAAAGAGAAGATAAAGACTGTTTCTTACTGTAATTTACTGCTAAAATGTTACAGGTAATACTCAGCCTCGTAGTTTAAATCAGAATGAATGGAAGAATTTTTGTGGGTTTATATACCCAAAAACTGCTAACATCATTATTATTAAATGTTGAAAAGGCTGCATTATTTTTGCACAATATTTGAAAATAAAGTAAATCTTTTAACTGTGGTAATGTTTAAACAGATAAACAGGATATAGGAAGAGGAAGCCATATTTCTATCTTAAATCGTTTATTTGCAGATCTGATGTTTTCCTGATCCGCCGAGTTAATTAGAAACGGAAATTGAACGATGCATCTTTATACTAAGATATGCATATGAGCAAAAATTAAAGGTTTAAGATTTACAATTAAATGCTTGGGCAAGACATGACTTCATCTTTTATAACGAAGAGAGAATGTATACAAAACATGAACATTACAAAAAGTTACTCAGGACTCATTATTAAGCTAAATCTGAAAATGATTAAGAAATTTAAAAAAAGAACAAGTCACCAATTATTTGGCAAAGTAGAGAGCACATCAAAATTTATCCCAACGAATAAAAAATAATAATATCGCTACGTATACATTCCTAAATGGCGACATAATGTCGGGTCGTACATTGAGTACAATCCCAAGTACATCACTGAGTACGTTGTAATTTTGGTTTATTACAATTATGATTATATTAAATTATTATCGTTAATTACAGTTTCATTAAAGTGCATTAATTACATTATATTAAATTAGTATCGTTAATTACAATTAAACAGTTAACTATAGTTTTTTTTAACAGTG
>JAJOZX010016957.1:0-15000 GCA_023014485.1 Bathynomus jamesi
TTTTATCTAATATAACCTATAATTCAACTTTACCTAACCTAATCTAACTTTACTTCAGTTCCTCCATCTGGCTGCTCGTCACAATCTTCCACACGACTATCCCCTTACCTTCAACAACACACAACTTAATCCTTCCTCTTCTCTTAACATTCTTGGCGTTTCCTTTCTCGTGATCTTTCCTGGAAAGGTCACGTATACGCTCTTCCAAACCAGCTTCTAAGAAACTAGGTGTGCTGTACCGCCTACGCAGTTCCTTCACTCCCTCAGTTGCTCTCTCTCTGTACAGTGGTCTGTCCGCCCCTGTATGGCGTATGCTTCTCATGTATGTGGTGGCTCAATCCACACAGCCGTACTTGACCGGGTGGAATCAAAGGCTTTTCCTCTCATCAATTCCCCACCTCTTACTCACTGTCTTCAATTCCTCTCTTTTCGCCGCAAAAGTGCCTCACTCTCTCTTTACTATCGCTATTATAACGGACACTGCTCTTCTGAACTCTCTCTAACTGCATGTCTCCTCCTTTAAGGAGAGCAGGTAGTACCAGACTTTCAACACTTCTCATTCCTTTTCCAGACTATTTTCAATCTTTCATCTACTCAACCGGTCAACTCTGGAACAATCTTCCTCAATCCCTCTTTCCCCCTGTCTATGACCTCCAACCTTTCAAACGCAGAGTGTTTAGGCATCTCGAAAACCCTGAACCTTGATGTTGACTTTCTTCTTCTTCTTCTATGGGGGGGGAGGTAGCGCTTTTGCGGGTATTCGCCCTTGGCCCCTCCTTCTTGCATAAAAAAACCTAGCCCAACCTAACTTCAGTTCGGCTCTCAGTTCTATTAAAAGTTTTGTAAACGGTAAAATTCCAATAAAAGCTATCGAAATTTAGAGAAAAATTCTATTCTAGATTTTGTCCTCTCGTTTAAAGTGTAATACACTTCATCTTCACTCATTATTTTATATTCAAACCTCTAAATAATTACAAACGCTTACAAGAGAACATTAATAAATGCGTTTTCATAATTTGGAATGCAAAAGCAATTAAGTTTAAATGGAAACGTTTAAAAACTTTCCCACACAATATTCGTGCATAGATTGTACTGCATTTTAATTAAGCTTTTTTTTAATTGAAGAAAATATAAATTTTTTCAACTGAAACTTTTTTGAGTTCGCCTCAGTTTGCAGTTTGTATTACATAAATTACTGTACTCAAATTTACGTTCGATTTTCAGGCAAAATGGAAGCTACTGTGTTTCGTGTAAGCCTTACGCTTCGAATTTATCGACTTTATAAGTTTTTTCTTCATGTAAAATGTACGCGGATGGCTTTTTAACCAAAATTCGGCCGACTTATCTGTCTTGACAGGCGTATTGGGTCCAATTTCGATAACTTATAACTTATCGTCAAATCCGAGTCAGTCACGGGTCGTTACATCATCTGAACGCAGAGAACGATCACCCATCCAGTTCCTACCCAGACCCAGTAGTCTCATTCTTGCCGCTTTTGCAATATGGCAGCAAAGTATCCCTTCATGTTAGTGAGACGTGTATAGCATTTAAAGTATACAGTTTAAAATTAAAAATTTTAAAAAAATATTGCAAGTTACGTTTAAAAGAGTTGTAAACAAAGCCGCCGAAAGGTGGGGTACAGACAATATACTGTAGATGTCCGTAGCCGGTGAATCAAGGGGTTTGTAAGAGAAGATAGGAATGTCCCCTCCGCCTCAAATTTGTCCCGGGCCTGAAATTTTTGATCGGCGGGCACCGGGTTGTAAGTATGATAGTTAAATATAAAGTAACTTATGTGGATTTCTTCATTGACATCATACATCACATACATTATCTAACACCCTCTTTCCCATTTTTCATGGGGTGGGCGCGACGCTTGATATGCTAAAACCAATTTTATAACACAAAAATACACCCTGTAGCTGGTTCAAAACAACCAAAATAAAGAGTTAATTATTTGACAACCAACCCAAATAGTTGACTAATTCAACCAGTGCAATGACTCCTCTGAACGCATTTAACTATCTGGTAGCAGATGTAGATAATCGCGCAAGCCATTTAACTGGGTATCGTATACATTTTTTCCTTTCTCATACATTATTTTCCCTTTTCATACCCCTCCCCCTGCCATACTTCATCATGATTGACTATAAGTATGAAGACTTGGGTTTAAATTAAGTGTAATCAAATTCATTTGCTGGTTCTTAAACCGCGATCATTATAGTCAATTACCGCTAAATTTATCGCTAAATATTCCGTGCTACGACCGCCTTGAGTTTTATGTTTAAATCACACTTAAAAAACCGTATATTAACATTAAGGTTGGTTATTTTAGGTGAGGTGACTCCTTTCACGTTAAAAAAGATAGAATATGCATATTATTATTCTATTTTGCATATTATACGTTATATATTTTGTATGGTATTCGTACTGCTTATTTACTTTAAAAAGTAAAACACAAAACACTCTCTCTCTCTCTCTCTCTCTCTCTCTCTCTCTCTCTCTCTCTATCTCTCTCTCTCTCTCTCTCTCTCTCTCTCTATATATATATATATATATATATATATATATATATATCGGGTGATTCATAAGTCTGTTACCATTGTAATGGTGAAATATTTTCTGTTTCGGATTGTTGATTTGTGAAAATATGGGGTATGGTGAAGGATAGGGTATATGCAACGAAACCTAGTAATGTCAATGATTTAAAAGAAAGAATTTCCACTGTTAATTTCCAATGTGTAATTGTGTAAAATAACCTCAAATAAAAACATCACAGGTTACTGTGGCTTGTAGTTATTTTTTATTCACCATTACAGTGGTAACAGACTTATGAATCACCCTGTATATATATATGTGTGTGTGTGTGTGTTTATATATATATATATATATATATATATATATATATATATATAGAGAGAGAGAGAGAGAGAGAGAGAGAGGAGAGAGAGGAGAGAGAGAAGCAGATAGTTATACATAGTTCTGACAGTCTTCGGAAATCGAAGGCGAAATATGAAGGTTTTTAATAGCCAAGACGATAGAGACAAGCTTCATACATTTCAAACGTTTCGAGAACTGATCTCATCATCAGTGAACTAAAAAATTAAACTGAAAACTATAAATAAAATACATTAAATTAAAAATAAAAACAATAAATCTAAAAATCAAAACTCGTCTGGGAATAAAATGTTACAATATATTTAGTGGAAGTGAAATTGCGCAATCATTTAGAGTCGGTTTGAAATGATTAATATATGTTATAATGTTATAATGTTTCAGACCAACAAAGACCCTAGGATCCACTCATGGCTGGTCTACCTAACTGTGTTCGTAATTGTGTATTGTGCATGTCTTCCGTGGTGGCGGAGGGGACCTACAATTTTACGTGGGTTCTGTATGGATTCAGCCAAACGTAAATCAGAGTCGTTAAGTAAAGGTGAAAAAACTTTAACATTGTCTATAGAGAAGGTAAATTCACATTTGTTTATATGATCATGAATACTAGAATGATCGCGTCTGTTCAAAGGTTGAAAAGGAGGTCAGTTATAGACGACCTGTCGCAATGCCGATTCACACGAAACTGAAGGTTTCTCTTGGTTGAACCCACATAAGATACATTTGGACAACGTGTACAATTATAAATGTAAACGAGTGAAGATCGCATTCTGAGAGGTAATCTATCTTTATAATGGAATAAGGACCCCAAATGAAAATCATTAAAAACTACACAATTAAAATCAATTTGAGGATAAAATATCGAGAGAATTCTATACAATTCTTTTCGTAAATTTTCAGGTTGAACACCGAAACAAAAGGCTTAGGATACGACGGAACAATATTGTTAAGATAAAAACTGATTAATTTCCGACTCGCGACCCTACCAGAGAAGCCATTGGAAGTAAAAAAAATTTTAGGAATTCAAATTCCCCCTGTAAAAGATTAAAAGTAGAACAAATCCTAATGTACTCTTGAAATAAGGGTCTGAATTGCATTAAATTTAAACTTTAATTGAAGGGACAATTACTGAAAAAAGTTAATACCAAATCCTGAAAAAGTGAGTTTTCAAAAAATTGAGGTTGAAAAACCAGAATTCGTTCTGTTAATTGTGATATCAAGAAAAGGAAGGCTTTTATTAGACTCGAGTTCCATAGTGAATTTAATATTCGGGTGTTTATGGTTCAAATAATTGAAAAATTTGGGAGCATCAGATTCATGTTGGACTAAAAGAAAGGAGTCGTCGACGTATCTTCGGTAAAAGATAGGTCGAAATTCAAGGGAGCACTCGTTCAACCACATCCTCTCGTGATGTCACGACAAGACATTGGCAAATGTAAGACCTAGGGGCATTTCCATTCCAAATCCCTACCGCTGTTGATACAAATCATTGTTGAAAATAAAATAAGAGTTCATAGCAGATAAATAATTCAAGAAGCGTTTTTAAGTGGGTTTTATTAAGTGCTATGACACTTTGTTCAGTCTGAAAAATGGAACCAGTGCAGATATCAATAGATTCCTTCAAGTAAAGAGGCTTCCTATGTCGAAACTCGCCATCCACAAGTTATTCGGTAGAGTGAATTTGAGTAAATCATTAAGAAAATGGTATGAATTGTCAACTGTATATTGGTTTCCGGTCAAGTGC
This sequence comes from Bathynomus jamesi, assembly GCA_023014485.1. Lineage (NCBI taxonomy): Eukaryota > Metazoa > Arthropoda > Malacostraca > Isopoda > Cirolanidae > Bathynomus > Bathynomus jamesi. The sequence goes on from JAJOZX010016957.1 coordinate 4,640, forward strand.
AATAGAACAGGAACCAAATATTTAGCAAGGGGACAAAAGGGTGGTTAAAATGTAACAAAAACTCGTCTCAGATGGGAACGAGATTTATGGGTCTTTGGAAGACCAAACAAAATACCAGGGGAGGAACCTGACGCAAAAAGTTTATTAAAAAGTATCGTTATTACTTAGTTTTAAGTCCTTAATTTCTATGAGGAATCTATTTATTCTATCTTCGACTTTAAGTATTAGGTTATGCAAAGGTGATGTAACTTTGCATAATTTAGTACTGTCGGAAAATGTAATCATAGTTTTTTTAATATAATTACCCTTATCGAGTAAAACCATCCCATTACCCTTATCGGGTTTACTAATAAATAATCAAAGTTTCATCAGAGATAAGCTGCTTCATTAAGGCAATATCGTCCTTTGTAAAAATAGGGGAAAATATCACACTTTAAGGGTTTAAAATTAAAGTAATATTTACAACATACTGATTGAATGTTTTTCCTCAAATCTGCTCGATTAAAATTAGAATAAATTTGATAGGATTTTAAAAAATTAAAAAGTTTTTTAAAACAAAGAAAATATTTAAAATATGACAATTTATATACAGGGGAGAGAAAAATTCAGACCGAAAGACAACAAAACTTGAATATAAAGAATTGAATATAAAGCATAATTAAATATAACCTTTTGCAGGATTACAAGTCCGAAGTTTATTGTTAATAAATCATATTAAAAGTTTGCGTTCTAAAGTTCCTATCTTCTTTTTTGTTTTTTAATCTGGAACATTTGATAAATTCTAATAATCACAAAGTTAAGGCTAAAATTACCGAAACTCATAAAGCAAATCAGTTTAGAACTGGCCTTCCTTTGAGCAGACCGATCGTTCTAATATTTGTGAGCGTGTAAACATATGTGAATCGACCTTATCTATACACAGTTTTAAAGTCTTTTTATCTGTAAGTAACAAGTAACGATTCTGCTTTCCGTTTGGCTGAATCCATACATATATATTAGCTATTTGAAATCGACTTTAAACGATAGCGCAATTCATTTCCACTAAATATATTGTAACATTTTATTCTCAGTCAAGTTTTTTGGTGTTTAGATTGGTTGTATTTATTTTTAATATCATGTATTTTATTTGTAACTTTCAGCGTTTTTATTGGTTCACTAATAATGAGATTAGGTCTCGAAACGTTTGAAATAGGCCCTATATGAAGCTTGTATCTATCGTCTTGGCTTATATAAATATATATTTATATACGTACAGGGTGTCCCATAAGTCCGGCATCATAGGAGAAATTCATATTTTTCTATTTCTACAAACCATAATTCATATTTTTTCTCTTTCTTCAGGCCATAATGTCTGTGAGCAAGGAAGAACGAATCCAAATAATTCTACTCATAGGAAAACGGAGTCAAAGAGAGGCCGCTACTGAATTTAACAGACTGCATCCAGACCGCGAGCCAATAACACAGAGTTGTGTTAGCAGACTTGTTGCAAAGTTTAAGGAAACAGGATCCATAGAAGATAAACCACGCAGTGGACCTTCAAGGAGGTCCACTGACGATGATACAGCGACTGCTATCCTGGCTCATTTTAACAGAAGTCCCAATAAGTCTCTTCGGCCTTTTTTTATTATTTTTCCTATGATGCCGAACTTATGGGACACCCGGTATAGTAGATATTCGGTAATCCGACGAGATAAGAACAAAAATCCGGTCAGAATAGCCGAATCATCGGATTAAACGATGAATTACTAGAGACGCCAAGCCGATTATGATTTATAAGTAGTAGGCCTGTCATACACTCCAGACGTTCTATAACACGCTCTCTGATTGTTGATGCAGAATTTGGGCCACTTATTTTGATTTTGGAGGGAAAATGGTGTGATTTAACAATAGTATTATACTCAAAGACTACATTAATACCAATTGCTTTAAGTAAAGTCGGAAGATATCACGCCTAATAAAGAATAGCCCGGATAATGCGGTTAGTTGTGGGTATTCTATCGGATGCACACACTGTAACTCAGTATATATAGGCCAAACTGTTAAAACATTAGATATTAGGGTAAAACAACATAAATATGCGTGTAGAACAGCAAATAATTTTAATGCATTGTTGAACCATATGTATAGATATAATCATAGTATCAAGTGGGATAGTTCTAAAGCGCTCGTTAAAAACACAGATATAATTGAAAGGAATATTCTAGAATGTGCATTTATCCATTTTAAAAATAATTTCAATAACAGTGCGGGAATGTATAAAATTGACAATATCCTGTTAAAATACCTTTTGCCTCTAATTAACTCTTGTTAATCAGGTACAAATCTTTTTATTTTTCTGTCCCGCTGTACATAGGTATATATTTTTGTCATCTCGCCTTCTCCCTTCATTCCCTGACGAGGTGTACTTCTGAATACACGAAAGACCTTGGAATCATTTTTCCTTTTCCTTGTGAATTTGCATAATTCATTTCACAATTAAACACATGAAATAAATAAATGTTTCACACTAACAAAGAAAAATGAAGAGCGACTCCAAAGTCTTTCGTGTACTGAATAGTACACCTCATTATCCCATGACTTGAAGTACTGTTAAATGCACAAAAGACATTGGAGTCAGTTTTCATTTTTCCTTGTGTGTATGCATCATATATATATATATATATATATAAAGTAGACCAAGTCCATAGATGAACATTTAATCAATCAAAGCTTCAGGCATTTATATACCATCATCAGTACTGATTTTTTTAAGAGAAGAACATTATTTATTACAAATTAATTATAATAATTAAACAAACTATAAAATATTTATACAAAATAAACAAAAATTATAAAGTAACAAAAGTTAAAAACAAATTATAAATAAGTAAAATTTACCACTTTGATACAATGAATATCTTTAAGCTGTTAAAAATTACGTGACAGAAAATAAGAGATTGCGAGAGTCAAACTTAAGATAATAAAAATGGCATTAAAAGCATTTTGGAACGGTTTCAGGTACAATATTATTATCAGAGGTACTGCTATAAAACTGGAAAGACCTTGTTAAAATAGGGGTGGGGTAGGCGGGTAATGGCGGAACGTGGTTGGTTAGATAGATAATCGTAAAATATTTATGTTGTGGAAATCAGTGTACTCATTTAGAACTTGTTTACTTTTAAAAATTAATACCGTTTCCAGAAGCGGTAGATCCTACTTATTCTAAAAATTCTGTCTAGTTCTGGAGAAAGTATCGGGAAATTTCCTGATTTAACTGGATAGTCCAATTGATGAGGAGCAGATGTTTGAGCGGGAGGGTTAGTGAATCTGTTTTCAGTGCGACACTGAGACTTTTATGTTCACCAATGCGAATTTGTAGTTGGCGAGAGGTCATACCAACATATAATGATATGCAATTGTCGCAAGTGTGTTTATACACAATCGAAGAACAAAGGCTATTTGGAATTCTATCTTTAAAAATAAAATACGAATGTAATTTACAACTTAAAATGAAGATGTACATATTCATTTTATGGTAACGTTTATTAATTAATCTATTAATTTTATTTCGTAATACAAAACTATCATGGCCATAAACATATGTTGGAGATCATTAGTTTTTTTAGTGAATTTAGCTTTAAAATATTCTTTACGCAATACTGTCGATCAGTCTGGAGGAAAAACCATTATCCAATAAGCATTTTTTTTAAGATATATTCACCCAGTATGAAGACGGTGTTAATTAAAACAAATTTCGTAAGAACGATTAACCCTTTAAATTTTTCGTAGGGTTAAATTATGAATGCCTGTATTTGAAACGCTACCAATTTGGGATCACCTGAAGATCCGTCATCCCAGCCTTTTTTAATTAGCTTTATAAGGCTAACTAGCGAAACTATCACGACCTAACCTAACCAATCGTCAAGGGCGTACAGTTGACCTAACGATTGGTTAGGTTAAGTCGTGATATTTTCGTTAGTTAGCCTCATAAAGCTAACTAAAAAAGGCTGGGGTGACGGATCTTCAGGTGATCCCAATTTGTACCAGTCGTCCTGAAAGGGTTAAGGAGAGTGAGGATGAGGTTGTGCTTATATTTGAGAGGTGAGAAAGTGTAAAATTTCATTCCCAGGCTTTTAAACGTTGGTTTGCAATAAAGGGTAATGGAAAAATTATTTTTAATGCGCCTAATATTAATATCGAGGGAGGAAGGAAATTATTGGTTTCAATATTGAAAGGAAAATCGATTTTTACGTGTTTAGAATCAAGTAATTACAAAAAAAGGTCAATATGATTTGGAGATTGAAATAGGAGGAAGCAATTGTCGACATGTCCAGGTAACAAACAGACAGGCATCATCATCCTCTACATATATAAAAAATAAGTAATTACAAAAAGAGGTCAATATGGTTTGGAGATTGAAATAGGAGGAAGCAATTGTCGACATGTGCAGGTAACAAACAGATAGACATAATCATCTTCTACATATATAAACAATAACTTTTGCGCAGCAAAAGCACCGAAACACAACCTAGAAGCGGGGACTGGCAGGGATGGGTGTATTACTAAAACCTTCCCTCGTTCTCCCCTAATGTGTATACTAAATTTGGTGCAGATTATCCAAGCCGTTTAGGAGGACATGGAGGATCAGGTGTGTTACTGAAAACTTCCCTAGTTCTCCCTTAGCATGCATACTAATTTGGTGCAGATTAACCGAGCCGTTTAGGCGTGTATAAACGGACATCATCATCATCATCATCATCCCTTACATATATATATATATATATATATATATATATATATATATATATATACTAACTTATGGATCATATGGCGAAAGGGGGTTTACGCAGTTACACGGATATACAAAGCGCTTAGCCAGATATCAAACACCCCTTTTGTTTATAGGATGTAAACCAAATAAAGCAAAATTAAGTAAAATATAATTAAAAGACGCTTCCAGCAAATCATAGTAGATTATTACATATATTTTGTTTCGTTACATATTATCTATTTATGTACGCTCACTGCACTTTATAAAACGCATTACGCATTACCTCTTTCTTTTATTAATTTTGTAGATATTTCTCAGTATTCATTTTCATATTACTACACCCTAAATATAACTACAGTTATATACTTATATGTACTTTTGTTACACCAGCTATTGATCCGAGACGTAAATTATTTGCTATATGCGCTCAAACATCATCATAAACACAGTTAATATATATATAATTAACATTGTACTTGATGCAGTACTCATTTTTATCAATTATAATGCCTAAGAACAGACGTATTTTAAACCAAGTACTAAATACATGATAATTAAAACATGAACACTATAAGGAAATTGCCTTCTAACTACGCCATTTTGCTACCATTTAGGAAGCAGTATTACACGCATTTACCCCCTTTAATAAGATAATGCGAACAGCTACCAAAAGATTTATGCGCTTGCACATATTATATTGTGTGTACAGGGTGGTCCAAAAGTCCTGCCTCATTTTAGTGGATACTCTAGCCTCCCACCAGGTTGGACTTTTGGATCACCCTGTATAACTTATACTGTACACTGAAGAATATATATATATATGCTCGGAAACTTGATATTCACACATTTATTTGTACAAATCATCACACACACACACACAAAATTTATATATATATATATATATATATATATATATATATATATATATATATAATATACTGTATATATATATATATATATAAAACGTTAAAGGGAATATTATCTGATTTTCAAATTAGGTAGACATTAAATATTTCCCCGAGCTGCATTTTATGTTTAAGGTTATAATTACAGGTTTCATTAGCGCACTCCTGCCTTTAACATTCTGTAATTAAAATACGTTCTCAGTATAAATTTAAACCCATTTATTTCACATTACTCGCCCAATGTACGTAGTTATATGTGTACGCAATTTACATAGTAATTATATATGTACAATTGCGGAAGAAAGTTCGTCGGCGTCCTTATATAGCTATGTATGATATGATATGTATGTACTATATATATATATATTATATATATATATATTAACTGCAAACGACACACAGTGTGTATATAATGTAAAGAACGACGCTTGTTAGAAGTGTCCGCACAAGAGGAGAGGAGAAAACAAGCAATGAAAAATGAGGCACCTCTCGGGAATCGAACCCGGGATCATCCGATTGCCGGTCAGATATGTTAACCATTACACCAAAGGCCTCCACGATTTAAGCCTTGTAATTCTGCCACGTACTTTACCTACGAGCGGAACAAAATGTATGTATATATGGCATGAGAAGGTGCCCCCTCAAAGGGCATTTGTTCCGCTCATAGGTACGTGGGAGAATTACAAAGTTTGATTCGTGGAGGCCTTTGGTGTAATGGTTAACATATCTGACCGGCAATCGGATGATCCCGAGTTCGATTCCCGAGAGGTGCCTCATTTTTCATTGCTTGTTTTCTCCTCTCCTCTTGTGCCGACACACTTCTAACAAGCGTCGTTCTTTACAATATATACATATATATATACTGTGTATGTATATATATATATATATGTGTGTGTGTGTGTGTGTATATATATATATGTGAGTGTATATATATATATATATATATATATATATATATATATATATATATGTGTGTACTTTATTATATATGAACTGTGCGTTATAACTGTGTATGTAAAGTTTAACATTAACATGCTTTACAGCAGGTTTGTTAAACACGTGAGAAGAAATAACTGGGGAGGTTTCCCAGTGCCTTTCTCAGTAGGTAAAACTGTGTAGTAAGTTAGCCCAACAGAAATTAGTACGCAGGCTACACCGGGATTCGAACCCAGGGCCTGTGGATTTATAGCCAGTGACGCTACACTCAGAACACAACATTGTTAATTTGATACAAAAAATAACGGAAAGCACCTGCAATATAAATAGATGTAATGGCATGTAGGATACCACTGCGAGTAAAATCAGGAAAGATGCCCATAAATCCGACGCCCGAATCAAATTTGGAGCAGTCGATAAAAATTGGAACCGAGACTGCATAGACCGAAGAATGCTCCAAGAAGAAGAGACGAAATGTATCACCAGTGATCTCAAATTTGACTGCCGTAAAATACCGGCAAAAGAAAACTTGTGGCATTCCTTATGGCAGAACTATGGGAAATACCACGGGTGCAACCAGTGTACAAGGAAGCCTCATAACCAAATCGATACCGACAAGATGACCAGTAATGAGGATCCGAAATGGAGTAGGTATTGCTGCGGAATATATTTTGTAGCCATAGTCAGTCCTTGGCCTTACAACTGCCCGATACAAGCGGAGAATGCTCTGTAAACAGGAGGATTTCTAAAACATTCAAGTCGAAGTACCTAAATGTACTTTTTGTAACTTCTAATGTTCCAAGTAATAAAGGCTTCCTACATCAATAATGTAGGTTCCCTTTTTGGAATAGTATTTTGGTATATAAGGTCAAAAAAAGATCCAGTACGTTCCCAGTTAGTGTATATGCGGCTCCCCAATTTGGAACCTAATTCTGAGAGAAACCTTTCCTTAACCTACTCTTACATATAATAGGAAACCAAAAGATTTAAAAACCCCTATAGATTTAATGGTTCCAGATACGAAACCCTAAGAGACTGGAGATGAGATAGCCAAATCAGCTTCCTATTAAACACTAGCCCGAAGAATCGTGTCTCATCAACGCATAGAATCCGCCGATCATTGAAGAAGATAATTGGGTCCGGACGAACTCCTCGAATTCGGCAGAAGTGCCTGACTGCAGTTTCCGAAAATTAAAATTGAGAGCTATGCAGATCCGCCCACCGAGACACTCAGTCTAGAGCAACCTACAGGCGACACTCAACCACTAACTTCCTGGTACCACCAAATGAGATCGAAATGTCATTTACATATAACGTGCTCGAGACACCAGGCGTGGTTATTGATGGGAAGAGATAGTGACACTAGGACTCCCTGATGAACGCCCACCACCTACAGTACAGAAGTGGAGAGGGTGGCTTTAACCAGAACATGAAACGTCATACCTCATTTTCAAAGTCCAAAAGCGACGTAGACTAGATGCTGCTTGAAGGAAAAAGCTCCAGCCGGATCAAGATGTCAATGATAGTGTGCAACCTCCAAATACCACCCTGGGAAAGGGATATAAAACCTCCCCTTTCCAAGAAGCCAAACGTCTACATCCTCTCTACAACTTTGCGCAGACATGAGGTCAGAAATATAGAACGATAATTCGGAGGGTTTATTTACTGTCAGAACAAATGACGCGAGTAGGATTGGTACATCGTTAATTTTTATTTGAATATACTCCAGCTTTTTGACCTGCGCAGAAACCTGAGTCTTCCCTAAATACCGGAGAAAGTTACTGGAGAAAACAGCTCCAAAGGACTGGTTGAAGGATAAATCAAGAAACTGGGAAGAGGCATCTGCTACAGAGGAAAGGGCCGGAATGCGAGAGCTCTGCTCCAAGAAGACACCTCCACCACCAGGTTCTCATTGGACTGTGAAACAATCCAGGGAATGATAGCAAAAGCGACAAATATAGCACAGTGGATATATAAAATGTTCCACTTGGTGACAGCAGTGCCATATACTCGTATCAAAGGGATTACCAGAAACTTGTCGAAGGAGACAGGTCCATATATTTCGAGCGGAGTTCCGTCGCTGATGAATTTATTCACGGGAACCAGAAGACTGATTAACTGGAGAAGAAGTGCTATTATCGGCATCTGAGTCGTGTTGTGATCTTCAAGGAAAAATCAGAACGAAGGAAAAAGCGGAAGAAGGTGCCATTCGCATAGTGAAGAACTTCACTTCCCTGTTCCACTTCTACTACGGAATCCAACAAGGGGAGGTCTTTCGCTGGGATCCTAGTCTCCCTGACGATCCCAAAGATAACGAGAAAAAATTGCGGGTAACTTTTAGACTGTTTGACTGCGGCGCCAGGGGCAAAAGGGGTGCCGACTTTACTAGTGCTTACTTGTCCCTAGCATAAAACAACCGACCAGTATATCAGCTCAAAACAAAGAGGGACAGGGCCAACACTTTGTCTAACTAGTTAGTTGTTCTCGTGTGGTGTAGTGGCTAGCGTCGCTGACTATGTATGAATCCATCAGCCCCGGGATTGAGACCCGGTGACGGCAGGTGGCGCGCAGCAAAACTCAGCTGTTCATCCTTCCACACAGTAAAAAAATTGGTTGGTAGATAAATGGGTACCCTGGATAGCTTAGTGGTTAAGACGCTGGGCTGCTGGTGGGGTGTGGTTCCGATTCCACGTTAAACTGTAGGTCTAAGGTGGAGTGACAAGCTTGACCTTCGTCAGAATGAACAATTCGGCCGGAAGCAAAAACAAAGGTTAACCAAGGTGTGTATATATATATATATATATATATATATATATATATATATATATATATATATATATATATATATATATATCTATATACTGTATATATATATATATATATATATATATATATATATATATATTATATATACTGTATATATATAATATATATATATATAATATATATATATAATATATATCTATATATACTATATATTATATATATATATTTATGTATATATCTATATATATATATCTTATATCATATATTATATATATTATATATATATATATATACTTACTATATATATTATCACTAAATATATAACATTTTATTAACTCTTTAACGCCAGGATTTTCTGACTGAATGCGTATATCTGAAATGATACGTATTGGACCCAGTCGTCGATAGAGGATTAAAATGTTCGCTATATTTCCTTATATATTTTACTGGGATTCCACTCTCTATACCCTCCATATACAGGTATATAACTACACCATTCCACATTCTTAATTACCATTTCAAGCTTTGTATACCCTCCTCTATATATATATATATATATCTTACAAGAATCAAAGTTTAATACAAGAAACATATATATATACATATATACATATATATCAACAAATCCATTCGTCTAACCATAATCTCGAGAGACGTTTTGTTCAACGGAAACCCAAACCAGCCAAAGAATAGCCCAAAATGGCCTTTACAGAGGTATTTCTCGCAAAGTAATCGTGAACCTTTCAATAATTTTGAGACGAAACCTTCTTGTTTATCGAGACGTTAGCTGCGCAACAAGAAATTTAAGACTTTAAATCTAAAGATCTGACAAGGCCTTTCATGTCCTAAATTTTAGTCTTTGTAGAGGCTATATCGGCAAGAACTTTCATTATACGCAGGAAATTGCCTGTCTGTCAGGACAGGAGAGTCTGAATAAGGGTTTAAAAAATTCTGAATGAATTTCTCAATTTGTTTTATACCTTTGCATATATATATATATATAT
>JAJOZX010016957.1:17500-57279 GCA_023014485.1 Bathynomus jamesi
GTGTATATATATATATATATATTATATAATATAGAGAGAGAGAGAGAGAGAGAGAGAGAGAGAAGAGAGAGAGAGAGAGAGAGAGAGGAAGGGAGGTGCACAGGACTTTTGAGACACCCTGTATTATTCTAGCTCCATTAATTACATATTAATTAATTGTAGATTTTCATCTAAACTGTATAGTAATTACTTGTAAATCCTACCTGTCGTGCATACTCATCTCGTTCATCAATCTACCATCTACCTATGTCTATTAGTCCATTAGTTTATTGACATACAACGTCGTTTCGTACACATGTGTAATTCAAAAGTCCTCTTCCCTTTGATAATATCTACTCAAATATTCTTAGTTGGCAATGATTTACAACGTCAGCTTTGCCTGCTGTCTCCATGTCCAAAACTATGAACATCAGACTTTGAGTAATAATTTTTGTAAAATATCTTTCAAAAATCTCCTGTCGCTTTGTTTTATAAATGTTTCATATTGCGTTACTTTGTAATTATTATATATTTCACGGATACTGCATGTTACTGTCATATGATACAAATTGTTACATCGTTATTATTTATTCGTTATTCGTTGAGTATTATTTGTTGTGTTACCACACACTCACACATGTCCACATATAACGTTTACAGAGATATACACCATTCGTTCTTCAGTCTACGTTCTTAATTAAGTACGTTATAAATTAATGTAATAATTTTAATCCTAATTTAACTATTGAATAAAATTGTTAATTTAACTTCATTCTAAAATATCTAACGACGAATAAGTATTATAGAAATTATATAAATCTTATATAAACTATATAAATGCAAGACATGTTAATAAATATTGTGATTAACTACATTTAACTGTTATTCATAGCATTGTAATGTTTTTATATTAACTTGTCAGATTCCTTTCAACTTTTCTGAAAGTTACGCGAAAATCTACGAATTGACAAAGTCACGGTTGTGTCCGGAATATGAAACTCACGAGGTCAAAGTGGGGGTCGAAGGTAAGTGATTACTTAATTTATAAAGTTATAGCAAATAGTACAGTTGCTTAAAATAGTTATTTGAAGAAAATAGGTGTACAATATACTCAGGGTGTATTCAACATAGCCAGGATTCCCTGACGTTGTGCCATTGTGCCACCAAGTAAGAAATACAAAATTAACCTATTAATTAATCTTACCGTTTGAAGTGTCGCAAATTCTTCATTAGGGAGTCGAACCCTGCAGTTTATCCCGTGTAAATCACCGTTTATAGGTGTCTTTGTAACTGAAGCTTAATTATTCTTTGCTTGGCCACCAGTGGCATATCTTTTTCATTTAATTAGCACTTAATAATATTTTGCTACTTTCTCCTATTTTGTTTACGCTGTGTATATATATATATATATATATATATATTATATATATATATATTATATATATATATATATATATATATATATATTCGGTGGCTTCTTACCTTTTCCCTTCATTCCCTGACGAGATGTACAAAAGGACTTGGAAACGCTTTTAATTTTTCCTTATAGGTGTTCATCATTTATTTATTTAATGTGTTTAATTGTGAAATTCATCCCATAGATACAGTATGTATATATATATATATATATATATATATAGAGAGATATAGAGAGAGAGAGAGAGAGAGAGAGAGAGAGAGAGAGAGAGAGAGAGAGAGTTGCCTTATGGTATCAAACTTTTATATAAAATTAATTTTAACGTTAATAATTTGTAATTTTTTTTTTTTTTACTTTTTTGCACTCACAATTTCAACAGTAAATGAAATCGTAAAAAAATGAGGTTCAGTCATAAAAGTTCGTAAAAGCACCCTGATAGAAATCAGATTACAGAATTGATATACCCAATGTTTTTAGACCCTTCATTAGTCACGTGGAAAGACTTAACATTGTTTCTTACATTGCTTTCGGGGTCGTAAATCCCACGCGACTAATTAAGGGTCATTGAGATATTTTTAAGACTTAAATGCATTACAATTTTCTCAATGAAGCCTCATCGATCATCGATCATCGCCTTAGTGGTAACCTTTTTATTTATGTGGTAATTACTTCTATACCACTTACTGCTATACCACTTACTGCTTTTCTACTTTGTATTATCGCTTTTTGACACGCTACATTTTGATTCAGTAGTTTCGAATTCACACACTCGTGTTTCTGGTTGATGTCATTGAAGCGTGACAACCTTAAATTTACCTTAAAGCGCTTCTGCCTCAAGGGTGCTGCGCTGCTCCCACGAAGTCCGCTCAGCGCCTTCTGAGGCGGGGCCACGACGGGGTCGCCACCCTTCTTTTCTCTTGCTCCTGCCATACGATTTGGTCCCCTATTGAATTTGTGGGGGCTGGTCTGGCAGAGGAATACCCTGACACTGTGCTGATTAATATTATTTTTCAATATTACAATAACTGGATTATCATATTTAACGGCATCATTTATGAATCTAGTAACGTGTTTTTGCTGAAGAAGAATGAAAAGATTAATATATTGTTATATTTATATTGTTTTTATATTAATACATCAGATTCGTTTCAACCTTTCTGAAACTTACTCGAAAATCTACGAATTGACAAAGTCACGGTTGTGTCCGGAATATGAAACTCACGAGGTCAAAGTGGGGTCGAGGGTAAGTAATTACTTAATTTATATTGTCATATTAGATAGTACAGTTGCGTAAAATAGTTATTTGCTGAAAATATTATGTAACATATTATAATAATTTGTAGTTCTTTGGAAAATATCGTTATTATCGTCTGTCTTCTCTTTTTAGTGTTTTGATATTTAATATGATATACTTCTTAGAGAAGCCCTCACCACTAAAAGTGTAAAGCAGCGTTTCTCAAATGGTAGGTCGCGACTCCCCCAGGTTGTAGTTTGTTTACCCCTGTAGTAGTGATTTGTGCACAAAAAAGAAACCAACCCCGCTTAGTGAGTTTGTTTACCCCCTGTACGGATGATAAGGGATCGCGCCGACCTAAGACCCTGACACGAGGGTCGTGGGGCAAATCCCGCTGAGAAACACTGGTGTGAAGCATTTTTACCCTTTACCCACTCTTAACTTCCCATATTATAAAAAGGACTATATATATATATATATACACACACACAAACTCAGAATGGTCTGTGTTTAACACATATATATATATATATATATATTTTTTTTTTTCAAACACACACACACACACACACACACACATATATATATATATGTATATAAAACCTAACCTTGGTTTTGCTTCTGCCCGAATTGTTCATTCCGACGAAGATCAAGGTTGTTCCTCCACCTTAGACCTCCTCCACCATTTTATCTACCAACCAATTTTATTGTATAGAAAGATGAACAGCTGGGTTTGCTGCGCGCCGACTGCCGTCACTGGAATCGAACCCGGGCCCGGGGGATTCGTAATCAGCGATGCTAACCACAACACCGCCAAGGCGCATATTTACTTATTTATTTATTTATTTTACAAATATGTTAGCTCTTGTTTTGGTATAATTGAAAGGTAAATATGCTTTACCCTTCAGAACAGATAAATATACGTTTACACGTTTCCTTTTATTAAATAAACAAAGATAATTCATAAAATACTGTGCACACACCCACGTTTTCTTCCATACTCTGAAGCCCGCTCATTCCCAAATCCACAAATGAAAATCATGCATAGAAATTACTTCATTTAATAGCTAAAGTATTTATAGTGGAATGTTATATATAAATATTGTTTACAACAGAGGCTTCATTATATCATCTATTAGCACTATCTCTTTTTCATTATAAGCGATGAGAATACAACTTTGAAGTGAAAATGACACTGCTTCAGACGAAGAATTTTATTTTCTGTTTATTGAACTGTTGTCAAGACATCAAGAAGAGTGAAATTTACGTGCGTGATAGCTTAAGATCTAATAAAGTTAAATACTGCAAAAAAAAAAGGTACTTTTGCATTATCCTCCCAACACTAATTTTTTTTTATAATGGAAGGAAAATAAAATGACATAAGTGTTGGGAGCAAAATATTCTGAAATTACATCATTAGTTATATGAATAAATATTCTTAACCTAACCTAACCTAACCTAACCTAACTTGAAGCCGGCTAACTACGGCTAACGGCTGCGGCGGGCTGTTTTTAACCTAACCTAACCTAACCTAATCCCAACACTAATTTTTTTTATAATGGAAGGAAAATAAAGTACCAAAACCAAACCAACATTACATAAAAAAATTAGTGTTGGGAGGATAATGCAAAAGAACCAAAAAAAATTTAAACATCTATGCTGAAACTTTATGGCAGATACACTTATGGCAGATACACTTATGGCAGATACGCTTTCAACAAAACTATATATATATATATATTGTATATTATTCGACGAGATTCTCTTCACTTTCCCTTTACCAGTCCGTAGAGAGCATAAAAAGTTTAAAAGGTTTGTTAAGGTGAGAAATATTTCGATATACGCAGTTCCTAAGGAAAGGTATTCATTTCCTCCCAAAATTCTTGTCATTATTCTTGGTTAAAAATATTTTTATTTGAATTTCACCTTTATTATTAAATATTATTAAACATGTGTTAGACGCGTCTTATACATGTCTTATACATGACATAGATTATTACTTAATAAATAGAAATATTTTTCTAAGAATTAGATGTAACAACACAAACATTAATGCGAATATCATTATAGAAACATCCGCAACTTGCGTTATATCGTCTCCATTAATAATTCTTGTGACCATTATTTTATCATTTCAACCATTTGCTTGTTAGAATTTGGCAGTAAAACGTTTGACGAAACGTTAGAGTGTGTTTGCGTTGTTTTGCCAAGTATATATTTTGATATAACTTTGTTGTAATCATAGCTATTACACGCAAAGTAATGAAAATAGTTTAAGAGAAATGTCCTAAACCTCCATTTTCACTAAGTGTTGAAACGCACAATTTTTCTGACTTTTCAATTAAGAGAATAAAGTTATATCATTCTTAAAACCAAATACGAACACATCCCTACAATAATAATATGACTATATAAAGTACCGGTTTATTGCTAATGAAGGTGGGACTATTTTATTGCTACACTGCTATTTGTGGGTAAACATTTGCAAACCAGAGCATGAAACCCTAAACATTTTCTAGACATTTTAAGATTGTACATCAATCCATCATAAATAGTTATGTTGCAAACTTCAAGCGTTTGAAAGATCAGGTTCAAAAAAATGTTTAAAACATGTACTATTTCAGAGACTGCTTTTTAAAGCATCTTTGCTACAGAATTGTTTAGTCAAATAAAACCCATACTGTTGGCGAAGAGCTGGTTTTGCCAGTTGCAGTCGATAATTGTAATGAAATATTGGATCAATTTCCAACTAATAAGTTGAAATGTGTACCTCTGTCTGATAACGCAGTTCGTTGTAGAATTTGTAATATAAGTAGAGACATAAAATATCAAATCATTAAACGGGTCAAATTTGCAGTCATTTTTCTCTAATTAGAGTGACTAGCAAAAGTGGGCCGCAGGCTCCCCAATTACTGGAGAGTCAATTATTCGGTCCACAAAACTATAGAAAAGAACGCAGCCATAAAAATCTTAAGCTTCACAAATCTTGATACAATGGGTTCGGATGTGAAGCTTAAGATTTTCATTGCTGCGTTCTTTTCTATAGTTTTACTGACGGAATAATTGAACCCTCAGGAGTCAGGACCGCTGAATCCACTGACATGCAAAATGTATAGTGATGTTGGTCTACATTAGACACTGCAGTGCTTCAGTGGAGAGATATAGGAAGACTGCCTTTTTAATGCAGAATTAAAGCCAACAACAGCCGGCAGGGACATTTTTTTTCAATTCTTGAATGGATATTTTGAAGAAAGTTAAATACAGTTTAAAAATTGTATCGGAATTACAACAGATGGCGTTGTTTCGATGACAGGCAAGCACGTTGGACTCGTAAAACTCGTGTAAGTACAGTAATAGCTTTTCAAGGACCTTCACAAGTCAAAAGATGTCACTTGATCTAAACAATGTGTTAACAGAGGCTGTAAAAATTATTAATTCTTTTTTAAACAGAGTGCTTTAGATACACATTGTTTTGAAGGTGTATGTTCAGAGATGTGGTCTGTACACAGAGTCCTTCTTCACAGTGAAATTCGAAAGAGTGGTAAAAGAAGAGTTTTAGAAAAATCGAAAAAATATAATGAAGAGAATAACTTCAGAGTTCATTCGTATCATGCGTACACCTATCCCGTGTATCTAATTACGCATTATTGCAAAATAAAGGACAGTATGAAACGCTAGACTACTAAGCCGAATCTATACCATGCATTTTTTAAAGGATTTTTTTTATTTATTTATTGTATACAAGCAGTAAACAAGCATTTTGACTAAATGCCAAAGACCACCATACTGTTTTAAATTTCTTTATATTGCCATATTTTGTACTGGAATTACTTAGATAAGGCAGCACATTTCCAGCGGCACTTCCAGCTGTTCAACACACCTTAATTCAAGAATTCCCCCTAAAGTGTACATTACTCACTTGATTTTCCTCCCCTTTATTTACCTCCACTTATCGTAAGTTTATGCTACTATAATGCCTGTTTAACCTGTTTTCAAACATTTACCGAAGTACTACACGTTACGACCTCCGCGGCTAGGCTATTCCACTTTTCAGTTATCTTATACGAGAAAAAGTATTTGATTATCTTCATTTCAAACCATTTACCCTTAATTTTAAAGCGTTGGTTTTCGTAATATTCCTATCACCTATTGTCAAAACGATTTAAAATTTTAAACACCTGAATTAATTCACCTCTTAAAAGTCTCGTTTCCAGTGTATATAAATTCAGTTCTTTGAGCCTATCTTCGCATGTTTTATTACGTAATGCTGAAATAAACTTTGTTGTGCCGGGCTGAACCCTTTATATCATTTCTATATCCTTCTTCAGGTATGACGACCAAAACTGTACAACATATTCTAATTGAAGCCTAACAAACGACTTATAAAATGGCATAACAATATCTTTAGATTTATACAAGCGGTATCTCGCTATCGCTCGCTATCGCCCTCCGGATTTTTTTTCACTACTTCATTTTTTTTATTGGTTGAAGATTTAAAATTATATTATGTGAAGCCCTCATAGGAAGAAGTGGCTAAGCGACAAAAGTATGGCATATCACATCTATCTCATATATGTGGCATATCACTGGATGGTACAATTAGAAGCACCGTCGTTTAAATATACATCAATTTTTTATGATCCACAAATAAGAAGACAGTATTGCGTTTGTTGAATACTATAATATGATGGAATGCTTTTTCCCCTCTAACATATCGGAAAATGGTTCACTTCGAGTCTAACTTTATCGTTTATTTTTTGTCATACTTTATAAAATATATAATTACAAAAATTGTAATGAATCGTAACTGTAAATGGATGAAAGAATGGAGCTTAATATCCCATTAAATTATTGGGAGTCCTTTCGGGCTATCCAATCAATCACAAATGTAAAGAGAAAAAGACTTTTTTTTCACTTTTTCATGTATTTTTTTATTATATTATATGAGGCCCTCATAGGAAGAAGTGGCTACTTCATTTTTTTTATTGGTTGTAGATTTAAAATTATATTATACTAGCTGAGGTACCCGGCGTTGCCCGGGATAAATTTCACATTGCTGTTGCATGTCGTTCACGGTCAGCTTCAAGGCGTGATTGTCTTTCTTAGGGTGTTTCTCTTGCTCTGGTAGCTGCTACACTTTCTCGGACAGCTTCAAGACGTGATTGTCTTTCTTGCAGTGTTTCTCTTGCTCTGGTAGCTGCTACACTTTCTCGGACAGCTTCAAGACGTGATTGTCTTTCTTGGAGGTTTTCTCTTGCTCTGGCTGTTGCATGTCGTTCACGGTCAACTTCAAGGCGTGATTGTCTTTCTTGTGAGCTTTTTTGCTTCTGGGCTTCTTTAGTTTTTCTGGCTGCTGATGTAGATCTGCCCAAACTTGCCCGTTTCTTTGGTGGCATGGTAAAGTTGTTGGGATTTTCAAAAACTGCAAAAAAAACATTGCCACATTAACTTCCTGTAACTATTCGCAAACAGACAAACAGACAGGCTGACCGACTCTGTGTTGACATTCTTCATCCCATAAGAGGTTCCCGTGGCAAATTTGGTAGCTCTAGGTCAAACGGTTTGAAGTCGTCCTAAAAAATAATTACATGTGAAGCTCAAGATTTTCATGACTGTGTTCCTTTCTATAGTTGACTAAATAATGTTAAGATTTAGAAATCTTGACACAATGTGAAGCTCAAAATTTTCACGGCTGCGTTCTTTTCTGTAGTTTAATCGCGGTGCTGGGGCTTTCGGGCCCAGTAATTTTAATTATTTAATTTATTAACATTCTTCATCCCACAAGAGGTTCCCGTGCCAAATTTGATAGCTCTAGGTCAAACAGTTTGTGCTTGCATAAAGGACAGACAAACAGACAGGCGAAAATATATAATAGATGAAGCCCTCATAAGAAGTGGCTAAGCTACAAAATTAAAAAACGCCATTACCCCCATTACCCCCACCCCTCTACTCCATTATCCTCCCACCCCCACTCCCCCATTAACCCCCACACACAAAAGTAAAAAAGCCATTACCCCCATTACCCCCACCCCTCTCCCCATTACCCTCACCCCCACTCCCCCAATTACCCCACCCCCTCTCCCCATTATACTGCTTCCCCGCCCTCCGGGCTGGTAGCAGTATATATATCACAGTATAAATGTGAAGCTCAAGATTTTCACGGCTGCGTTCTTTTCTGTAGTTTTATCGCGGTGCTGGGGCCTTCGGACCCAGTAACCGGTGACCTAGGACCGGGAAACTTGACAGAGCATATCGTCAGCTCATGGGCTATCAGTTGGTGGTGGTTGCAGAATTTTCCGATGTGCCGTTTAGGCTGTGCACGGTTTCGAAAAAAGCGGACACACACACACACACACAGACACATTTTAGCTCAATAGTATATTAGATTCAAAATTATGAGAAATAAAACCAATATTTTATTAGTTTTACTGTTCGCGAATGAACATTGTTCTACTTTAAATCCTTTGTAATAATGATTCCTAAATCTTTTTCCTCAAAGGCTTCGTTTAACACACTATTTTCCATAGTATAATTAAATTCACTATTGTGATAGCCAATATGCATTACTTTACATTTATCCACGTTAAATTACGCATTTCCACTAATTAGACCATTCTACTAAATTATTAAGATCGCGCTGCAAATTAGCTCTATCTTGGGAACTAATTGCTTTACCTGCAAGTTTAGTATCGTTGGAAAATTTTAAAGTTTTACTTAATAAATATATATTATGGACAATACTGATCCCAACACTAACCATTGCGGGGCATTAAATAACCATGATGACATCACATACTCCTGTCGTACTCTACCATTAATAGTGAACCTTTCACTCAATTCACTCTTTACTCTTACACAATTAATACTGCACACGTATCAACTTCTCAACGCATTTTACAAATTACTAGTGAGGGACCGATCCCATGAAAAACTGCCGATGCCGATCCCATGAAAAACTGCCGATGCCGATTCTTTGCCTATATTTAAAAAATCAATTCCTTTCATACATTTTATTAATCTAATGTGAAAACTTTCAATTCCCACATTTTTATATTTCAAATTTGTTAAAATACTTTGCCTTAGCTCACGCCGCAATATACAACACCAGAAGTTTTTCTTATGTACTAGGGGCACTCAATATATTTTGCCCCACCCTTTTTTCTTAGCTAAATAAATGGATATGGGGTTGAAATGTCTTTTAGGCCGTAAGTTTGGACTTTCTGCGCTTCACATAACCAGATTTTTCCAGTTTGAACCTCCCCTCCTTGTATAAAACCCTTTTAAACGCCCTTGTATAAAACCGATGGTTAACGTAGTTTCGAAAATGGCGTCTGACAGTGATGTGCGTCGTAAACAGAGAGCTGTTATCGAGTTCTTAACCGCAGAGAAGGAAACAGTTCGAAATATTCACAAACGTCTACGAAACGTTTACGGAGATGCTGTTGTTGATCGAAGCACAGTTGGACGCTGGTCGAAACGTGTGAGGTCATCGGAGAGAGGGAGAGCCAGCCTCGATGATGAGCCACGCAGCGGTCGCCTGGCATCGGCTGTGACATCTCACACTGTGAAATGTGCTAACAGCATCATTCGATCAAATCGGCGTGTCACATACAAGGAGCTATCACTGGAGCTAGGAATTAGTGAAGGAAGTGTGAATACGATAATTCAGCAACTGGGATACTCAAAAGTGTGTTCACGGTTTGTTCCTCGCCAACTGACTGAAGATCACAAAGCCCAAAGAAAAGAAATTGCTTCTGAGTCGTTGGTTCGATACCAGACAGAAGGAGATGACTTCCTTTCATGAACTGTGACTGGGGATGAGACTTGGGTACACCACTTTGAACCTGAAACAAAACGTCAATCCATGGAGTGGCATCATGCAGACTCCCCACGCAAGAAAAAGTTCAAAATGGCTCCCTCTGCAGGAGAGGTTACGGCCACCATCTTCTGGGACATGAAAGGGGTGATTCTGGTGGACATTATGAAGAAAGGACAAACAATCAACTCAGAGGCATATTTTGCTACCCTACAGAGACTCCAGAGACGTATAAAGCGAGTTCGACCGGAGAGAAAACTGGAACACGTCCTTCTTTTGCACGATAACGCAACACTACACAACAGTTTGCAAACAAGAGAGGCCATCACAAAAATGCGATCGACTGTGTTACCCCACCCACCATACAGCCCGGATCTGGCACCTTTAGACTTCCATTTGTTTGGGCCAATGAAGGATGCTATTCGTGGAAGAAAGTTCAGAGTGACGATGAGGTTGTTGAGGAGGTTAAGAGGTGGCTCCAGCGGAACCCAGCGAACTTTTACCAGCAATGAATAAAGGCCCTTGTTTCGAGATGGAGGAAAGCCGTAGAAAAGGATGGAGACTATGTGGAAAAATAAAAACTTGTAAAAAAGGTATGTAACTACTTGTGTACAAAATTTCTAGAACTTACAAGGAAACTTGGAAAGAAAAAAAAAAGGTGGGCAAAATATATTGAGTGGCCTTCGTAGTAAGAAGGGGGCTAAAGGCGAGCGCCCGCAAAAGTGACCCCTCCACAGAAGACAGAGAGAGCCACAAACAAGGTCTCCAAGGCTCCATGATGCCATTTTTCTTTTTTTTAATAGAAATTTTGAAAAGGTTGTGTAGTGTGTAAGATGCATGTACGTGTAGTGAGAAATATGGGGAGAAGTGTGTGTTTGAGAGCAAGCTGAACTGCTCACAGGGCAGATGAGACACGCAAAAAGATCAGCTAAGGAGAACAGTGACAGGAGAAACGGAGAAACGGGACTTCCAGCACTCCCTTGTCTCCTGCCTAATATCCACCCCGGAGTACTTCCCTCGTCGATTGTGTCTACAATCTCCTCCTGTTACTCATATACTGTAGCTAAAATTATGTTAAATTGTTTTATTACTCAGTAAAATGATAAAGTAATTTTAGTTTAGTTTCATAAATTGAATACCAATATTTAAAGTAATTGTTTTTCCTTATGTTGAAGGTATTTTCTTTCTTCAACAATGTGAACAACAACAGAATCTTTCATTAAAATTTCAAGTCTCTGGTGGCCAATTTGAATTAAAAAATGAATATATAATTTGTGTTCATAAAATTATTAAAATACTTAAAATAAAGTCAAAATAATAAGATGATTTAATATATAAATTATAAAGTACAACTTAATATAAAATTATTATTAATATAGAGTAGGAGATTACGATAGTTTATAATATTTAGAGATAAGCTAGTTAGAGAAAATGTAAATTTATGGGCAACGTAACTTATTACACTTTCCCTTTTTCGTGAATATAAAATATTTTTATATAATTACACTTTGAAATTAGTATAAATTATCGTAAATAGTGTTTTTGTCTGTTCAATTTTCATAAATAAAGATTTTGCTTTGTAATGAAAATTTTAAAATTTCAAAGAATCGGTGAGAGAATCGGCTAAATTTGACCGATGCCATTGCCCCAAAAATGGCTGATTATGCAAGTGCCGATACCGATTAATCGGACACCACTACAAATTACCAATAACACCATACAATCTAAGCATTATGTACAAGGCAGGTATATTTACTTTATCATAGGCCTTCTCCAGTTCCATAAATGTTAGATATACCTTTTCTTTTTACCACTTAGTTTCTAAATCAGCCTTTTCTCCGAGAACTCTTGATCAAGATATATTTTACATTTCTTAAAGCTGCCTTGTTCATCTACAACTAACGAATCCATAGTCTCTTTTACACTATCTCTCAATACAGTCTCTTCGGTATATTTTTATGAATATGCTTAAAAGACTTATACCATTATAATTTTTTCATTCATTTCTTCATTTATATATATACAATTACAGTTTTTATCCAACGACCTGGAACACACACACTTTACTACGCTTTTTGACATATCTTGCACACCCATTCAAATACCATTCCACCTCCACATTTAATCATTTCACTACATACTCCATGAATTCGCATACTACTCACTGAACTTGCTCTAACTTAATGACTTTCACTTCCTGGTATACCTTTCTACATATGCCATCAGAATTAACTGCATTTGCTTTTGCTTCCTGTTCATCCTCACTGAAATGCTCTTCAGTCTCTCGCATGTTTGCTTATCTTAAATTATCTCATTGCTATTCGTATATTTTATATTAGCAGTCAGTCATTCCACCAGAGTGACTTTTTCACGTCCTCACTTCTTACCGGAATAACTTTCTATTTTCCATATACTGCTTATTCACCGTCCTTCCCAAGTGTTCTTTCCCGAGCTACTTCTTAAATCTTTTATTTTTTAACTCTTTAGGATAGGCTAAATGAGTTTTGTTTAGTTTTGTTTACAAACATGAGTGATGACGTTTTTTCCTGAGTTTTGCGATCAAAAAGTAAATATCCTTTTATGAATGATCGCTTTGATAATCCAATCATGATTACTTCAGTTGAGCGTCAATGACAAATAGATAATTTTTTATCACGATCAAATTTCACTCAAAATAAAAGTTTGTTAATTTAGATAAAATAACTTCTTTGTGAGAGTGCATTCGAGGGGAAGTTCTCCTTTTTTGGTATCAAACCTCTTGTAATATCCTCTTTTGGTAGAAGATATGGTCTTCAAAAGTTGTTTTTTGAGTAATTATAAAAAACAGATGATAATATTTCCATTTATAGAAGGTTGCGGAGTTGCGGGACGTTTTTTTCTGTATGAAACAATCATGATTGAGATGTAACTGTCGATGAGATGACGGCTTAAAACAAATAATGCAATCATCGCATAATTAAATAAACCATTTTGTTTTCTTTTTATCATTATATTTTTAAGGGGGAACAGGGACGTTTCAATCAGATATTGAATCACTTTAACATATTGCTTCCCAAAGCATTCGGGAAGCAATATGTTAAAGTGATCCCTCCTGGGAAGCAATATGTTAAAGTGATTAACACTGGGAAGCAATATGTTAAAAAGAAAGGTTGGTTGGTTAGAAAGAGGTTGGTAATCTAGGCTAACTAACGAAAATATCAAGACCTAGCCTAACCAATCGTCAAAGGCGTAGAGTTGACCTGACGATTGGTTAGGTTAGGTCGTGATATTTTCGTTAGTTAGTCTTATAAGGCTAACTAAAGAAGGCTGGGGGCCCTGATCTTCAGGTGATCCAAATATTTTACATTCACAAAAATTGGCAAAGTATAATTAGTTAAGTTGTCCATAAATTTACATTTTCTCGACTAGCTAATCTCTAAATATTACAAACTATTGTAATGTAACTGTAATTGGTTGTGTAATGTCTATTTTCGGGAAGCAATATGTTAAAGTGATTAACACTGGGAAGCAATATGTTAAAGTGATCCCAGATAATTTTTACGTGTAGGAAATATATTTTGTACAATATGGATTATTTCATACTTATATACAGGGTGTCTCAAAAGTCACTACCTATTTCGGTGACATTAGATGTTTTTTTTTAAAATGCTATGCTGGCATAAAGATATGTACTTCTGGTGCAAATTTGTGTATTTAAAAAAAGTTAATTGATTTATTATCTTGACATGCTTGAACAATTCCTCGAACCTCAACTTCTTACAGATGGCATTCTTGACACAGTAGTTTTTCAGCAGGATGGAGCACCGTGCCATTATGCAATAATTGTACGTGATTATCTTGACAGACGCTTCCCCGGTCGCTGGATTGGTCGTGGAGGAACACAACCATGGGCAGCACGTTCACCCGATTTAACACCATTAGATTTTTTCGCCTGGGGTTTCATTAAGTCTAAGGTGTACACTGGTAGAAGAATTAGTGATGTAGCCAAACTTCGAAATCGTATTACCGATGCAGTTCAGAAAATAACACCTCAAATGCTGGAAAGTGTGTTCCGGGAAACAACTTATCGCTTTGAGCTCTGTAGAGACACTGATGGTCGCCATGTGGAGACAGATAAATAAATAGTACTAATTCTTTGTGGCACTTACTTTGAAATAAATATATTTTTCATGTCTTAAACCAGTTTTTCGTAATTCCCATTATTTTTCAAAATAGATAGTGACTTTTGAGACACCCTGTATAATAAGGCGGTTTAATTCTCCAACAAGGTAAATTTTTGGGTGTAAACAAAAGTAAGAAATATTTTTTAATATACAGGGTAGGGTGGTAAAAAAAAAAAAAAAAAAATATACTTCTCATGATATTTGACCATATTTCACATCACTAATAATGTTGGAAATAAAAACAATGAATCAATTAGTGCATATTTAGAGGTGGCGCAACTCGAAGCCTTAGTATCATTATACAGTTTTGGGGTGGTAAATTTCTTCAAACGTGCGCCACCCTTATATATTAATAAATTTAGCTCAAACTTTGATATGATGTCGTTGTCTTTATAAGAAATGAGAAAATGCATCAGGAGCTCTTATTTATGCATTTTAATTGTTTACCATATATGTGTGACTTACCCTACTATACTATATATATATATACAGGTTGTCCCCAAAAAAACTATATACTCTTTATAGCATCATATATTTTATAATTTTAAAAAAACCAAACAATATATTGTTATAGCAATTGCCAATGAAAGGTAAATTAGTAATCTAAGTGATCAAAATGTTATAGCGAGTTGTTTGCATATAAAATTTAATTAACTACGCCAAGTGCTCAAAATGTTCTCCGGCGGCATGAATGCACTTTTGAATGCGTCGACTAACTGATTCGCAGACATGGACTAATGTGGATGCTGTGATGGTCCCGCACTTTTCTCTAATTGCATCCTTAAGGTGTTCGAGTGTTGCAGGTCTTGTACCATAAACTGCATCCTTCAGGTAGCCCCACAAGTAAAAATCAAGTGGAGTCAAGTCCGGTGAACGTGGAGGATACTCAACGCTTCCTCTTCGTCCTATCCAACGGTTAGGCAACGTTTCATCGAGGTACCTTCTGACATCACAATGATAATGAGGGGGGGCTCCATCTTGTTGAAAGTAAAAGTCGTCGTTTCCAAACAACTTCCGAACTACAGGTATAATTTCTGTCCGCAGCATGTCGAGATATGCGGCACCGGTAACTGTCCCATTAAAGAAAATGGTCCAACCAAACCCCTGGATGATAAACCACACCATGCTGTTAATCCTGGTAAACTAACATGTTTATCCACACCTTAAGGATGCAATTAGGGAAAAGTGCGGGACCATCACAACATCCACATTAGTCCATGTCTGCGAATCAATTAGTCGACGCATTCAAAAGTGCATTCATGCCGCCGGAGAACATTTTGAGCACTTGGCGTAGTTAATTAAATTTTATATGCAAACAACTCGCTATAACATTTTGATCACTTAGATTACTAAATTACCTTTCATTGGCAATTGCTATAACAATATATTGTTTGGTTTTTTTTTAAATTATAAAATATATGATGCTATAAAGAGTATATAGTTTTTTTGGGGACACCCTGTGTGTGTATATACAGTATATATATATATATATATTTTTTTTTTTTTTTTTTTTTTTTTTTTTTTTTTAAAGTTCAGGAAGAACCGATTCGCCTCTATTTAAAAGGGCATATCTCAGCGGAAAAAAAAAGAAAAAGGGAGAGGAAAGACAGAGGAAAAAGAAAGGGTGGAGGGGACAGTCGAAGTGGAAAAAGACCAAGGATGACAAGGACTGCAGGGTCGAGCCCCATCATCCTTGGGTGCTAGGGCCGGGAGGGCGCACGTGAAACCTCCAGGAACAAGCACGTACAAACGAGCACAAAGAGCACTCAAGAGCACGAGCTTAGAACCCCCTTGCGGGGATATATATATATATATATATATACATATATATATATATATATATATATATATATATACACACACGATATAACTCAGAATGGTCACCTGAAAAACTTTTATGTTACACAGACTGCGCATGGAACAAGGAACTCTTCTGGAAAAATTAAATTATGACCCGGTCATAACCCGTTGCTCACGTTGGGCTTCCATCACAAAAAAGAAAAACTTTAGTAATTGTCAGTTACCATTATTTATTCAGACTATAGTGGACTTAATTTTCCCAGAAAAGTTCTTTGTTCCATGTATGGTCTGTGTGTAACATTATATATATGAGTATCAGGGATGTACCAAATACTAAAATTCAAAATTACTTCTCAAAATTACTCCTGTTGCTTGTGCGAATCATACTTTAGCACTTGCAGTTGATGAAGCCCTTCTTAGCCAGAAGTCTGTTTCAGAGATATGTGCAATTGCGCGCCCAATCTGTTGCATTTTAATTATTCATCTCCAGCCTTTGACAGGCTTAAGAAATTCCAGAAGCAACATAATTTACCCGAAAACAAACTTATAAGAGATGTCATCACCCAATGAAACTCTACATTCTCTATGCTACAACGACTTCTTCAACGAAAAACTGCAGTTGTTGCATACGTCTCGGACTATGACATATTGTAGCAACCTTCAATAATTCACTGGCCTGCGAATGAGAATTTTGTAAGAGTTGTTTTCTTACTAATAACCGATTTTATATAATTCAACTACGCTCATTTCGAATAAGGTGTCCATTTTTTCTATCACGTAAGGATTTTCTGCGAACTGGAAAGGAAAAACCAACAACATAAATAAATATTATTTATTTCAATTTACATTAGGTACCTATTTCGCTTTGTCATACTAATTACAAATGCAAACAACTTTAAAAAGAAAGAAGACTATTAACGTCAATTACATATTCATCTTTATTTGTCCTGAGTTTTCTTGTGAGATATATGCCTTTTCGTCCTGAATGTACGCGCTGTTCCTTTTCTTTTATGTAATAATTCTGGAGTATCCTGTTTCAACATCCAGCAGTAATCACCCATCATGCTGATGTCCCACTTTCCCTGATATCTCTTCTCCATTTCTTTGATGTCTTGGTGAAACCAAGTATTTATAAGCATTTATAGGCAGTGGTTTTTAATCAAAATTTAATGGCAATTACTTACATATGAAATATGAAATATGATATTTTGTGAAAAATCTGTACGTGATGACGAAAAATGAATATTATTTTCGGAATCAGCGTGCAAACATTACTATATAAGTGATAAAATATTTCGGACAACAAAGCCATCGCAGGCTTAATTCAGTGTGGACTCTAAGTCAATGTGTTGTGAAGCTTCTTAGTCGATGTGAAAAATTAACGAATGACTTTTCCTCTGATTTTTCTTGTCTTCACATGGTGGCTCCCGATTTAACAAGTCTCGTGGTATTTTTACCTAACATAACTGATGATGCACGTATTCATACTATGAAAAAGGATTTAATAGAAAATTTACAGAATCGTTTTAGGCAGTGGAAGGCAGACATTACTCGCAGGATTTCTCACGTTCTAGATTCTCGTTTCAAATTTGCTTGCATAACAGTCCCTGAGTTTGTAAAAAATGAGATAATCATTATGTCTGCATCACCTAACGCTAGTCCTCCACGGCACGTAATATAACCTATGGCGATGAAGCAACTGATTTTGTTTCACGAGAAGATCAAGAACCTTTGAAAAAGAAGCCGAAGGTTAATTTATGGAGTTATTTCGATGAGGTTGTGCCTCCACCTATCAAAAATAGTCAGAAAAGTTATCAAAAACAATTAGACATCTATTCAAAGGAGCCACGAGTCAGTCGCGACACGAACCCTCTTGATTGGGGTCGCCATAATGATGAAAGATTCCGAAACTACTGAACAGCTGGGTTTTGGTGCACGCCACCTGACTTCACCGGGTGTCGATCCCAGGGCCGATGGATTCGTAGTCAGCGATACTAACCACTACACCACCGAGGCGCATATGTGTATGTATATATTAGGGTGAGCCACACATATATGGTAAAACATTAAAATGCACAACTAAGCGCTCCTGATGCATTTTCTCATTTTTTATAAGGAAAAAGACCTCAGATCAGATTTTGAGCTAGATCCATTAATATTTAAGGGTGGAGCAAGTTTGAAGAAATTTGCCACCCCAAACTGTATAATGATACTAAGGCTTCGAGTTGCGTCACCTCTAAATATGAATGAATCGATCCAGTTTTATATTTCCAACATCATTAATGGTTGTGAAATATGGGCAAATGTCATGAGAAATATATTTTTCATTTTTTGGACCACCCAAATACAGGGTGTTCAAAAAGAAACGCAACCTATTGAAGAATGCATATATCATTGTAACCTAACCCTTTTATCTCTGTTTCGGGTTGCGTTTCCTTTTGAACAACCTAGAAAAAGCCTTTTCTATTGTATAAAAGAAAGGGCGGGAACTCGCGGGGACTCCACAGACCCTTTCTTGTTGCTCTTAAATTATAAATAATAAATAAATATACGAGTATATATATATATATATATATATCAAGTACCCGATTAATAATAAAGTTGAAAAAGTATGAACCATAGGCATAATAAAATAAGGTACCGTATTTTACGCCTCATAAGACGCTACAAGAATATTTAGCTAGCAAAGAATATTTAGGAAAGCATATTTAGGAAAAAAAATATTTCGAAAATTTATCAGCCTAACAAAAAATATATTCCCATAACTTTATTAAAAGAACATTAAACAAAACAATAACATATGAGCCCCTGAAGTGATTTTTGGAGATGTTTTTCAGGAAAAAAGTAGCTTCTTATGAGGCGTAAAATACGGTATGTTTGTTTCAGTTATTATTATTATTATTATTATTATTAGTAGTAGTAGTAGTAGTAGTAGTAGTAGTAGTATAAGAGAGATAAATTCTTTATATTAATTTCATTATGCATTTATCGCTAGCGTATAACAGTGTGTTTATTGCATTATAATTATAAAAAACAATAAAAAACCAGTATATTTATACCTGCGGCCTCTTTATTCCTGGAAAATTTTTATATGACCTAATGTGGTTCTCAAGCTATTAAAGACTTCTGATTCTATGGTATAGAATTTAAATGTAATAATAATAATAATAATAATAATAATAATAATAACAATGATAATAATAATAATAATAATAATAACAATGATAATAATAATAATAATAATAATAATGATAATAATAATATTAATAAATAAATAAATAAATAAATGAATACATGTTGTAAAAAAGCCCTTCCAGTATTTATCAGGCAAATAGATGCAAGTAAAGAGCCCTTTAATCATCTCTGAAGGCCAATATTTACCATCTCTTTAAGGGGATTTGCGCTCAACTTTGCTCCCAAAATTACCAGACGTTTACCTGCAAAGGATTTTGCTTCCATCATTCTTTCGCAACATGCAGGCTCTACAGTAAGTTTGAATAGCAATTTGTATTTGTTTTAAGGATTTAAGAAAATGTTTCGTTTATATATATATATATATATATATATTGTGTAACAGAATTTTTGATGGATAATTTTATTTGGCAAACTATTTAGGCAGAACATAGAACGGTTATTAAAATAGAGAGAGAGAGAGAGAGAGAGAGAGAGAGAGGAGAGAGAGAGAGAGAGAGAGAGAGAGAGAGAAAATTGGGTGTTGAAATTAACTAATCAGATAGAATGTTAAAGTTACAGCATTACAGCAGATATTGTATAAAATACACCTTGAATGGCAATGTGAGGTTCGAGGGACACCAGTATATTCAGATTTGTTCCTGCTGTTGCAGGTGAAGGATGTAACCATTTTTGTCTTTAAATGTAGTTTAAACACGAGGCATGTATAGTATTTTAATGGTTCCATGTAAATTCCACCCAATAAATTCCACCCCCGAAAAATCCACCCAGTAAATTCCACCCATAGTAAATTCCACCCATGGTGAATTCCACCCATGGTAAATTCCACCCATGGTAAATTCCATCAAAAATTTAAGAATTTTAACAATTATAACTTTGTTATTTTCTAAGGTCAATTTTTGATAGTCACTGGACGGTGTTTTCCATCACTGGACAGTGTTTTTCTGGTGTGTTTTTAGGTAATTCGAATGATTTTGACGATCGTTTCTATAGCAAATCACTTGTTTTTGAGTTAGCGTGATTTTCATTAGTTTTAACGAAAATATCACAACTAAACCTAACCAATCATCAAGGGTGCACAGTTGACCTAACCTATATATTTTGACAGTTTTTTTATTTTGCATAAACTTTTTAATAAACTTTAATAAACTGTAAACTTTTTTGATAACCCTTTGCGTGGAATTTACATGGGTGGAATTTAATTTACCATGGGTGGAATTTACTATGGGTTGAATTTACTGGGTGGAATTTACGTACAACGATTTTAATAATGTAAGTCGTTTACCGAGTCTCTATACTCTCTCTCTCTCTCTCTCTCTCTCTCTCTCTCTCTCTCTATCATGTTATTAAACTAGTAACCAGTCTGATCGCCACCTATTACATGTAATTTTGGGTTTAAATGATAAATATTACAGGATGCAAGCCCTCTTTCTCTCCCCGCCGTCCCCTCCCTCAAGGTATGGTTGTTATTAAAATATTGGAAAATAGACTAAGTAGCTACTTAAGTATAGTAAATAAGTAGCCCAAAGGTTACTAAGTACAGTAAATTAGTAGCCCAATGGTTACGAGGGAGGGAACGCTGGTTGAGGGTCTTGAAAGAAACTCCGACAATGAATCATGATTTCCGGCCGTGACACATCCTCCGTTGAGAGGCTAAGTAATACTCACCTCAGTGAATGGGGGTCACCTGGGAGATGGACGATAATACACCTGATGTCATTTCCCTCAGGGTACATAGGGGTAAAACTTAAATCACTCCGCAACTCCAGGATGATTTTGGAGTTTCCCCCAAATCTGCAAAATGCAGTTTCTATAAGAAAGGATCGAAAGCCAGGGATCTAAGTGAAGACATTCAGAAGGTGGATTTTAAAGACCACCCCAATATATATATTATATATATATATATATATATATATATATATATATATATATATATCTATATATATATATGCACTAAAATCACAAAATAACACGTGATCTTATTAATAAGCAAACAACCACAGGGAAAAGGAAACACAAAGTCCGAGCGCTTTCGTGATATCGTGTTTCCTTTTCCCTGTGGTTCTTTGCTTTGCTATATATATATATATATATATATATATATATATTATATATATATATATATGTTTCATTTATTTATTTATTTTTATTATTTTTTTCATGTATGTAGGCCTGAAAGATCTGGGCCCCAACTCAGTAACATTGAAATGGATTTCGTTCAGAAATATGGAAGTTTCGAAGAACTATACAGAATCAGTACAAAAATGCAGAGACAACGATTTGTGGATGGCTTTACCTGTGGTAATACCATAATACTATATATATATTATATATATATATATATATATATATATATATATATATATATATATATATATATATAGATAGATAGATAGATAGATAGATATGATGTAAAATAACGCACTGTCGCGACGAAATATGAAGAAGGAAACCACTCTTCAGGAAGAGATACATTTTTATTTCTTGGTGTTAAGAAATAAAAATTTACCTCTTCCTGAAGAGTGGTTTCCTTCCTCATATATATATATTATATATATATGTGTGTGTGTGTGGTGTGTGTGTGTGTGTGTGTGTGCGCGTGCGTGTGCGGGTGTAGGTGTGGGTGTGATTAGTTGTATATTTTTCATTTTTTTAACAAATGTTGAAGATCGTCTGCGATCCATACTTTAGCAGTACTCTTCTTCATTTGATGAAGGAGAAAGTTGCTTTCTACCCCTCTTCCTCCACGCATGGCTGGTTATACAGAGTCATCTTAGAAATATATATAGTCGGGTTTTAAATGTTATAAACTAAATATTTCGCAGATTTTGCTGTTCTTTCAAAAAGGAAATTTGGGATAGCGTTAATTGGCGAACTGAGTTTTCCATTTTGGGTCTCAAGGACGCTTTTCCTCTTTCCTTGGGAACACTGCAAAATCTTCAAGTAAAGTCGTTTCAGCGTGTTTTTACTTGTTATTCCCTTCTTGCAACTGAAAACTGGTGGGGGGGGGGAGTATCTTTTATTAAAGTATTTTTTCACAAAGAGGGTTGCCATGCATTTCTTGCTCTGTCCCAACGAGAAGTTTTAAAGATTTTAGTTGCGTTACATTTCTGAATATTATTCTTGTATTTGCCACATCACTGCCACTGCATACAGTAGCAATAATAATAATAACAACGATAACAATAATTTATTATTATTATTATTATTATTATTATTATTATTATTATTATTATTATTATATTTTAAACCTTACCCTCTTTCATGACAGACGAAAGAAGAAGTTTCAGGAATGATGAACTTTGCCCAGAAAAGTTTCAGGATTGATCTAAGTGATTTGAAGGAGCCTAAAACGTTTACAACGTACGAGGAAGGTAATATTTCATTATACAGGAATGATGTTGCGATATTTAACACCGAAGTTTTAAGATAATCAATAAACGCTTCTCGTTTTTACGTTAACTGGAAACATTTTGAAGTGAGGTTGAGAGAGTTGGCTGAGCATTTCGGATTGGAGTCAACATTTCTAAAGTGCCGAAACGGTAACGTTTAGACATTTTAATTGTTTAGTATGGGATACGCGATGCGTTTAACCAAATGTTAACCTTACTTTATGTCTTCCTAATTTATCAACCAGTTATAGGGACGCCTGTTTAAGGGTTTCAAAGTATTTAAACTTTATTAATTATCTCTTAAATGGTAAATAGTTCTAAACTGTATTGAGTTTGGAATCGTATAACGATGCAGCATAGATAAGTCGTATAAATGTGTTACGTACACCTTAACCGACATAAAACGAAGTATAATGAAGAGTGAAGACATTATTGCGTGAGCAGAGTGAGACCAGTATATGAATATGTAATAATAGAGAACAGTACCTCTTAAATCGAAGGAAAACCTCACTAATACCTAACTTCTAATTAATCGATATAAACATATGATTATCTATTCAATAGTGGCATAATTACTCATGAATTTTGCATATGATACTCAGAAAGAAAGTGAGGAATACATCTAGAGAATATATATATATATATAATATATATATATATATATATATATATATATATATATATATATGCATACTGTGCATATGACACTCAGAAAGAAAGTGAGAAATACAGGGTGTCCGAGAATTATCTGTACAATTTTTGGCTGTTATTAAAAGTCAACCATGAAGTGTAGAAATTCCAGTGTTATCCCATTTTACAGAGAATCTCATTAAGTTTTTCTGATACCAAGTTTTGACAAGTTTTTTAGAAATTCCAGTGTGTCCGAAAATTATCTGTACAATTTCATCTTTTAATAAAATTCTTGATAACACACGTAAAATTCTTAAACAAGATTATTTAGAATCTGTATTTTCAAAAGTTTCTTTTATTAAGGTAACGTTGTTACAAACATTCGATATGTGCACCATCAGTGATTCGCAAAACATCCAATCGATAATCCAAATGTTGCCATGTACGCTGCAGCATATCCACATCAATTCGCTCATAGCAGCTGTGATTCTTGCTTTTAAATCATCAATGTCTGTCACCGCGTACATTTCTAAAAAACTTGTCAAAACGTGGTATCAGAAAAAACTTAATGAGATTCTCTGTAAAATGGGACAACACTGGAATTTCTACACTTCATGGTTGACTTTTAATAACAGCCAAAAATTGTACAGATAATTCTCTGACACCCTGTACATCTAGAGATATATATATATATATATATATATATTATATATATATATTATATATATATATATATATATATATATTATATAGGGCCTATATATATTCATAATTCAAAATTCAAAATTCACAAAACTTTATTCAGAAAAAAATACAACTTACATAAAGTTTTATGATAATTTTCAATACTTTTCTGTACAGTTTAAATATCTGATATGACATTACATTAGTATATGTAAAGTACTGTTGTGGAATTTGAATATGCCGTTGAAAGCATGGAAGCTTCTCAGGCAAAATTAATGGGATTCAGTTTATTTATTACATAAGGGAAGTGAAATAACAAGAAGTAGTCATAGTAATATCAAGTAGTAATAATAATAATAATAATAATAATAATAATAATAATAGCAAAAGTACTACAACTAACTAATAATAATAGTAATAATAGTAGTAAACAGACCGTGAAAAGTTAGAGAAGTAACTGACATAATGTTTCATTAATTTCGACAACTTTAAATATATGCTGTTATCATTATATAAATTAGTGAGAACTTTGATGCATACATTTTTCACCAGGAAAGAAAAGTCCGAATGAGTTTTGGGGTCTCAACCAGCCAAACTACGTCGTTAATCAAAGATGCGTCACTTCAGTGCGTAGTCGCAATGGGCTCTGGAACGACTTATACTGTGACAATTTGCTACCCGTGTTCTGTCAGAGCCCCAAACCTCCTCTGTGTATAGAGGGAGAAATGGCTGAAGACGGAGAATACGATATTACTGAAATGATGTGCTTTAAAATAAAATAAAAAGATAATATTCGATGTACAAAATATTATGTCTTAATTAAGGCGTAATAAAATTGTTCATGTTTTGCCTGAATTAATTAAGACGCGACAAAAGTTCCTTTATTATTAAAATTAAGGCGTACGAAGAGCGCTTATAATATGTTCATCAATTAATTAAGGCGTAACATAGGTATGAATACTATAGTTTAATTGATTAAGGCATAAAAGAGATTCTTAATTAACGTATAATAAAAGTGTCCATATTGATTTAGTTAAAGCGTAACAAAAGAGCCCTTAGATTATGTCAATTATTATGACTTAATTTGGGAATATGTTTTGCTACTCTTCTCTGTAGAATAATCAGTAATCAATATACCTTAATCCAAGCGTGAGGTTCCCTTCCCATCAAATTCCAGGAATTCACAAGCTCAGCTTCTGTCAACAATTCCGACCAAATCGTTTATTCAGGCAGAGGTCCAAGCTTGTGATCCAATTTGGACCTAATTTGGACCTACAGTTTAACGTGGAATTTAAACCATGCCCCGGCCAAGGAAGACATACAGGAAACACTTCAATCGTTCAAATCTGAAATCATAAGGTTTAATCCGAGAACCAAACAGGCAACTCTCAGACTAGCAGCTCGGCGCCTTATATATAACCAGTAAGCTATACAATGATCGAATGTCTATCTGAATTGGAACGTGTTCGCAGGTTAAGTTAGGTAAGGAAATATTAGGTTAGATAAGATTAAGGAAAAGTTAAGTTAGATGAATAAAAGTAAAAAGTAGGCCATATCCAACTTAACTGCAAACGCGTTTCACCCGGAGCAATTATTCGATCATTTAACCACCGAGTTTGTTAGTTCTTTTAACAGGAAATTCGATCACGAGGTTAGGATAGATTAAAGGCGTAAAATTAAGGACATTTTTCGTACTGCTTAAAGAAGGTATAAAGACATATGATTGTTTAAATGTTATGAAGAACAGTTTGAACAAAGACTTGGTATGAAGTTAGCCTACGTTTTAATTAGCATTATTTTACTTTATTGGAGGGTTGTTATGTTCTTACACTTATGAATTATTCCTTCAGACTATCTCGAGTTTGATAAATAAACTATATATGCACCAATATAGTCTGTGTGTGTGTGTGTGTGTGTGTGTGTGTGTGTGTGTGTGTGTGTGTGTGCGAGCTCGCACACACTACTGGCACATGTATAATATCCGGTTCTATACACCGCTATGCGTTGAAGCTGTCTGAAGCTATTGTTTATTATTCTATATAAGTGTGTAGTATTTTTAAATTTGATTATATAGGGTTGATAGAAAGCAAGGTACATTCTTTACCAATTTTAATATATTCTCACTTAGGATGAATCTGTTCCATTTTTAAAAGAGTTATATTTTAAAAGTAACAACTAGTTACTTATAGGTAAAATTTAGTTAGACTTAGCTAACTCTTTTTGGAGAGGAAGGGCTTTATATTTTCAATTCGTTTGAAATAACGGTAATAGGTATCACTTTTTTTAATGTATGTTGTAAGTACATAAACAATCGCCTGAAATTGCATCTTCCATCTTGGTTTTTGTTTTTTGATGATAATAATAATAATAATAATAATAATAATAATAATAATAATAATAGTAATAATAATAATAATAATAATAATAGATTGAATTTAAGGTATTCCAGAAAAAACAACCTTTTTTTTCATCGAAATAAAGTGGAAAATAACTCCTGAATGAAACCTGATTGTTATTTAACACTTTTACGCCTTGAATATGACTACAGTCTCCTCCTTTAACCTTCAAACTGCAACATGCCTCATATTAGTCCGCTTACGCAACTGCGACAATGCCTCATATAACAACAGATTTTCTCGCCTTATTTTTTTTAAATTAATTTTTTTTAAATAATATGTGTTTAAGAGTATTTATTTTTTCGTGTTTTTTGTACATTCAGCGGTAGGCAGATCTTCTGATAGCCGCAGTTTAAGGGTTAAGCTACTTCTGAATAAATTCTGTTCGCTAATTTTATTTTCCTTTTTTTCTAAAAAGAAAAAAATCTAAGGAAAAAAATGCGGTTAATCATTTTGCAGGCTTCACTTAGCCTCTTGGACCCAAACCTGATGTATATTTGTTAGTCTTATCAATAACAAACATTTAAATACTTGTTATTTAGTATTTAGTATTGACATTGGAAAAAGGAGTTTTCTTTCCTCAGAAAAGGAAATTATTGTGCTGTGGTGAGCCAAACTAGCCACGTCCACTTTGACAAAAGATCATTCAGCCCATAGTCATTGGATGGTTTACGGGTTTTTAAGAGTTCTTACAAGTGTTTAATACACCTGGTAGGCTACACAGAGTTTATGAAGCCTTCAAAATTTCACAGAAAATGGAGTCAGGCGTTAAAATTCATTCTAACTATTTTTGCTGCTTATTTTACTATAAAATACAAGCTAATATGCCTTTAGACTAAATAAATAGCAAATATAATCAGTATTTCTTTTTTCCAAATTAATTATTTACACAACAAAAATAACTAACGTAAACCAGAACAACTGACAAAGTCGGAAAAAACTGACCTTCGAAGCTGGCAACTCAAGCCCAGCTTAACTGTTTGTATAAGCATTGTCATCCAACAGATATACAACTCTTTGTTCTTCTAATTATTAAACCATGAAGTTACTCTTTTATTTTTGGTCGTACCACAGTATATTATCCATAAATGTTTGTCAAAAATCATAGGGGTACACTTGGAAGATATGGAAAAAGAAAATCACCTCTTGGGGACAGTTTAGCTTGAATTTTAAACTTTTTTGAGGTAAAAGTAATGGAAAATGACGGAAAAATCTATTTTTTTGCCATAGTTTTTACCTTAAAGAGAGTGTTTCATCAAGAAACTAGGTTTGCGAGACAAATTCTTTTATCCTGTGACTGTGACTGTGACTGTGACTTTTATCCTGTGACTGTGTAATTTGCTTATACTCTCTTAAAAATCTGTCCACTGTGTATACTTTAGAACCAAAAGTAAAAAAAAAAGGGGCCGCGAAACATACTCTACAAAAAATAAAGTACTCAATAATATATACACAGTCGGTCGAAAGCAGATAGAGGATAGATGAAACGGTTATCATCTTGGCAAATGGTGTCTTCTCAAACTAACTGAAAAACACGAGAAATATATACTATATACTTCTAGCGATTAAATAAAAATTTTCAATTTACTCTCAGTGTACCTTCGGTCTACTGAGTGTACTTTTAAAATACTGTACTTGATTTGACTTAGATACTTGACTTTCTGTGTAAGCTCTTGAATACGTACTGAATTACGATATTTAAAGTTTTAAAAGCGGGCTCAGCTACCTTCATTTTCCTATTTTAATATTAACACCATAAAATATTCCATAAAATAATCTAATTTTTTTAAAGGATATTAAATTGTCTGTGTGTATCATAGAAAACCTCAGGGAACCATTCTGAGTTCACTCCCATATATATATATATATATATATATATGGGAGTGAACTCAGAATGGTTCCCTGAGGTTTTCTATGATACACACAGACAGTGCATGGAACAAAGGACTCTTCTGGGAAAATTAAATTAAATTATATATATATATATATATACCTTTTCGGTCCTTTTGGTTAGCTTCCGCCCGAATTGTTCATTCTGACGAAGGTCAAGCTTTTCACCCCACCTTAGACCTACTGTTTAACGTGGAATCCGAACCACGCCCCACCACCAGCCCAGCGTCTTAACCACTAGGCCACCCAGGGTACCCATTTATCTACCAACCACTTTATTGTGTGGAAGGATGAACAGCTGGGTTTTGCTGCGCGCCGGCTGCCGTCAGCGGGTCTCGAACCCGGGGCCGATGGATTCGTATATTTATTTAAATAGTATTGTATATAAAAGTGTTGTATAATTTATGCAAATTTAGTTATAAATCCCAAAAATCAATAACTTGTACATTATACAATATTCAGTTTGCTTTATTTAGAAAGTATTTTAAAAAAAATTTTAATTTAATTTGCTTGCCACTTAAACTACTTATTCGTAAGAATAATGATACTCAAAGAGATCTCCAATTGATGAGCTACTAAATTCCCCAAACCGTCCCAGAATACCAAGGGGCTTGCCTGACCTCGACTATTGATGGCTTGGAAGGCTCCTCTGCCTCCATTTCTTCGTCCTCTTCATTTTTGTCCTCTTTTAGTGATGAGCTTGATTCAGTTATGTCATTGTCAGATAATATTTCAGATGCGCATTCTTTCGCCTTTATTTCATTCAATATTTGATGTTCTTTACTCACAATTTCGTCTGCAGAGGAAATAAGAAGCGTCACTGTAGTCAAACTTAGCGTTTTTGAAGCAATTAATAATATTAGAAGTTTTCACCATTTTCCAGGCATTTGCCTAAAGGTGAGTGCCATCCAAATGTGTGATAACTTTTGAAACATTATCTACATTTGTAATTTCAGTGGAATCATATCATTTAAAACCTTGCTCAACATCTGAGATCTATAATGGCACTTCATATTTTTTATTATAACCTCATCAAGTTGTATTTGATAGCGGTATTTCGCGATATTTCGCACAGTTGTCCAGAATGAATGCAATTCTGTTTTTCTGTTTTTCAAGTTTTTTATTTCAATTTAAAAGAAACTCTTAAAAAATTTCCGCAGTCATCCAAGCATTTATGCTTGTAAAATATGGAGTTGGAAGATGTTTTAGATGTTTGAAGCATCTCGGTTCACCATTCTTTCCTAGGACAATAAGTGACCGTTTTTCATCTACAGTCACACTGCAGGTAACAAGGACTTTTACTCGTTCTTTCAGTTTCTTGCTTCCGGATGAAGATTGTCTTTTGAAAGCAAACGTATGATCTGGTTGTGCTCGTAAAAATATAGCGTTTTCATCTGTATTAAAAAATACTTTGAGGAGGAAAATTTACTACTAATTCCGGCAGAGTCACCTTCAACCATTTTTCTCCCGATTTGACATCAGCTGATAGAGCTTCTCCTTGAATTTTTTAATTAATATTGTTTCGTTCTTCCAACGACTAAACCATCTGTAACTTGCTTCAAAGCTTTCGTACCCCTATACTTCATACCAAACTTTGAGCTTTTCCTTTAATTATGGGACCACTTAAAGGTAAGTTTCTCAAGCGAGCATGACCAAACCACTTCAAAAGAGCTTCTTCAAGTTCTTAGTGATTTCCATATCGTTTTCGTTTCCTCGAAAGATTTTCAGTTTGTCACTGCTTTAAGTTTTAATTCCTCGCGATTCTTCAGCAATTTTGATAGAACTGATTGCGAAATAGCCAATTCTTTGGTAGGTTGTCTTTGACTTAAATTAACGAGCAAATCAAACTTCCTTAGAAGTTTGATTCCTTCTTTTAAAGAGAGTACATTCCTTTTCACGTCCATGTTTAACGCTTTTGTTGTTTACAGTACACGATAATTGTATTCCACTGTCTTTTTACACTAGCTATAATATTAAACCACGACCCAAATATTTTTACATCGAAGATATACAGTAAACATAAACATATTTTAAAAAAGATTAACAAGGTATTCTTATTCTCCAAATTCTACCTGAAATGGGAAATGTCAACCAAAACAAAATGACCACCATTTTTTGGAAATAATGTACGTGGAGATTAGTACGGTCCCGAAAGGCAATTATCCAAAGATACAAAGTAACTATAAATATAAACATAAATAAAACTACATTAACAAAATGTTCTTAGCCAAACATTTTGGCTGAACCCTCGTATGCAAAACACATCCACTTGTACTGTATATGATTGTTATATTCATAATTAGGTGATTCTAATGAATGGCTCAAATTAACGCTAAAGATATAATATCTGGATCAGGAATAATAAAAAGTGATTTTTAAAAGCGGCTTATTCTTATATCCGCGATTCTTATCTATATATATACAGTATATGAAAATTATTTCACGAAAGTAACACGTGAATAATATTTATGATGAAAATAACCACGAAGAAAAAAGAAAACACAGAATGAGGCTCAAGCACTTTGGTCTAATGACATCCTCAGGAACACTGAGGATGTCAATGTTCCTGAGGATGTCATTAGACGAAAGCGCTTGAGCACCATTCTGTGTTTTCTTTTTCCTTCGTGGTTATTTTCATCATATATATATATTTATATATATGTCACGCGGTTTTTTTTTTTCCTCGCACAAATTAACATTAGTCGACGATGGCCTTGCGTCCAATACTTGATCTCAATCGAATTTGAGGGACCTCTCGTGGAAGGTCTCGAAAGAGCGTCACTCTCGGAGTTATAAATAACCTTTGTTGTTACTCTTTCTGCCTTATAAATAACCCTTGTTTGTCACGCTTTCTGTGTTATAAACAACCTTATTTATTACTCTTTCTGTGTTATAAATAACCTTTGTTTGTCATTCTTTCTGTTTTCTAACCACCTTTTGTTTGTTTTCTTTCATACATTGTTTAAAGTACTATTTACTTTTTCTCTGTTCACCTCGAAATATTACGTCACAATCTGTTGCATTGTTTGACGCGTTTGAGACAATAAATAAATAATTTGAAAGAATTCAATATTGATGGTTGACGGAAACGCTTAGATTTACTTGCTTTATTTACTCAGTCAGTCAAATGTCATGACTTAGAGTAAACAAACTTATAAAGAATTAAAAATAAAACCTTTTTGTCAGTTTTGATTTGGAATTTAATTGAAGTTATAAACTTTTTACGGGATGAATTTCACTTTAAAAACGTGAAATGAATGAATGATGCAAACCCACAAGGAAAATGAAAACTGCTGAATACACGAAAGGCTTTGGAATCATTTTTTCTTTTCCTTGCGGTTTGCATCACACTTTTTACACTTAACTTAGAATTTAAAATCTTAAAATTATAATTATTATTAAATAAAATTATAGATTGCTTATTACAAATTCATTTCTGCAGCAGAGAATAATTATGCATGAGAAAATGTAGTGCCTGAATTACAAGAACGTCACAGAGACTGCATTAATCAAAGGCAAAAAACCAAGCAAAGAATAAGCCAAAAACAGAGTAGGCGACGTTTCCTGGCTTTTTAATACCTCTGGGACGAGGGCAGCTTTGACGAAGCAATTTAGAGCCAACCTCTGACCGGAGGGGCCTCACACATTACGCTAAAGGTTAGGTGGAAACGTACATAAATGACAAATATAATTAGAAAGTTTTAGAGTAGAGAACTTCCGGTGGTGAACTAATGAGAATTGAAATATCTTTTATATTTTGATGATTAAGCAAAGTTGCATGACTTGGAGGTGTCAGGATGGATGGCGGGAGGAAGAGGCTAGAATTGAGTTATTTAAAGGAACTTAGTTTTAAGAGAAGAACTGAGGGTTTAAAACGAATGCTATGGGTCACGGAAACATTTTAAACGTTTTTAGTAGCGAGTCGAATAATGGCCGGAGGAAGGTGAAATTTATGCTGTAGATAGGACAGGATAAGGAAAGACGGTTGGTATAGGGAAGGAAATAATTGTTCCTTATCTATGGGAGTGGGAAAAGAGTTTAATAAAATTTAATTAAATAAATGGGATTAAGTTTTACGAGATGCATTCATATAAGCGTTTACGTCATGGTGGCGTGAGACTGAGGCGGCGAAATGTTATCGGTGCTGCAGATAGGTTTCCACGGAATCGGGAACAGGAGAAGCCATGCGATTTATGCGATTCACATAATTTATGCGATCATTGCGTGACTTATGTGCTTGACGCCTGAAAGGGAAACTGCAATATTGGGACGATACGAATGGTGGATTACGGTTACATGACAAAAGAGACACTTTGTTATGGACGAACTT
The DNA here is from genome assembly GCA_023014485.1 of Bathynomus jamesi. Lineage (NCBI taxonomy): Eukaryota > Metazoa > Arthropoda > Malacostraca > Isopoda > Cirolanidae > Bathynomus > Bathynomus jamesi. Next base: position 50,424 of record JAJOZX010016957.1, read on the forward strand.
TTTGTAACATAGGATTTTTACCATGGGACACACACACACACACACACACACACACACACACACACACATATATATATATATATATATATATATATATATCTATATATATATATATTATATATATATATATATATATATACATATATATATATAATATATATATATATATAATATATATATATATATATATAATATATATATTATATAATTATATATATATATATATATATATATATATAAATGAAAAAATATCATTATAGTTGTAATAAAATATAGATCGTGAATGTAAAAAAGCATTTGTTTAGGCAGTGAATATTATGATATATTTGCTGATTGCGCCTTTGAGAATTACGTCGACTGTTTGGGCAATGCGTTTTTTTTAGTTGACTAAATGGTGAGCATCGTTTTCTGCTTTGTTTCAAAACGAGTTGATCATTGAGGCAGTTGATCAAATGTATATATTATCTTGCATATATTTAAAAATAAGCAATCGTGTAACTTTGCTCGACATCGTAAAATCCGTCTTAACAATATTCTTTTTTTAGGTGGGTTTTTTTTTGTGAAACCGGGACATTCGATGGTCCCGAAAGGTCTTTTCGGGACGCCCGAGACAAGAGACCGAAAACCGGGACATCTGGCAACCCTAAATTCGCACGGAACATCTGAAAGGTTGAACGGTGTATGTATATTATATATATATATATATATATATATATATATATATATATATATAAATTAGTAAATATTATCAAACAAAACCCATTTCATCGACAGAGTAACTCAGTCTTAGTATTATTCTTAGTTTTATGATAACCCTGTATTAATTGTCTACTTACAACAATGTTTACATTAATTTTTATAAGCAATAACGAAGTCGTAAGAAGATCACATAAAACAAGTCCAATTCACACAAAATAAACGACATACTTCACATCTTCACATGAATTATGACATGTAATGACGTATATATTATGACAATAGACGTAACAGTTGCCAATTAATAATTAGGAAACTAAAACTATTCACAAACTTTCTTCCACGACTATCCGTCATCGATTAATTAATTAATATACGAATTATTCTACCTGTCGATACACGCACTGCGTATAAATTTTAGAAATTCTAATTATATCGCTTCTAAGTAAAGCAATACTTGGAGTGAGCGAATGCAGGATTTATATCAATTTTCATGTCCTTAAGTATGAAGTATGAATCTCACTATATAAAAGATATGAAGTTCTACTTAGAAATGATTTGTGTTCGTATTAAAAGAACTCTTAATAGTGAACTTGTTGGGTATGCCAAATATGGGGATTTATTAATACTATAAAGTATAGTACAAATTTGACATTAATGCAAAACGTAAGTTAGTTAAGTTGTAAATTTCAAATAGACCTCAGGTAACTTGAAGCGAAATACATGATTTCCTGCACGAAAACACCCAGACAGGTTTCAACGTGTTCTTACTGGAACATGTGACGTTGTTTCAACCAGTTGGGTATGAGAAAAATGATCACGCCAGAACACGAGTTCATCCAATAATGCGTTTGTAAACAGTCTTAGTGTTCAAATAGTACTTGAAATAAATATAAAAATAATTTAATATTGTCAAATTGGTCACATAAGTTAATTAAATAATATAAAACAGTTAGGAATTTGGAAAATTCGTAAAATAGTGTATTTAAAGTTGTTTGTAAGGTCCAGGATCACGATACAAAAAGCCCTAAAAACATTCTGGCGGGAGACGCAATCACAGATGGGAAGCACGAACGAAAAGAAACAAGAGAGCGCCCAAGAAGACCAAAGAATAGTCGGGAACAGCCAAGCAGAGAGAGAGAGAGGGTCATACACAGTCCATCAGAAAATCGTGTTTTTCCTCCCTTGTTACTTTTAGTGTATATTTCCACACAACCCGTGGGAGATGGGGGTCGATTTTTAAGATGAATTTAGGCCAGTAAATTCAAGTTAATTTTTCCGAGGGTCGTCTTAAGGAAAATTTTCCTTCTGCCCGAGGCTTATTCTTTTCCCGTGTTAGGCTATATTCCCCTCTTTCCTTAGGTCTTTTTGATCTCCGATCAAGGCCTAGTTACTTTTATTAATTGTATAAAGTAAGTGTAGTTTAAATCATTCCGTGAAGATTAAATATTAAAACTTTGTCGTGTTTTATAATAATAGCGGAAGTCATTTTTGTAGTTTTAAAATTCGTGGCAGAGACAAGTTCATTAATATATTGTGAAGCAAAAGAAGTTACTTAGCTGCAGGGAGTAAAAAAATTGAGTTGAAAAACATCTTCGTGTCCGTGCTACCATCGGTGCATTTAATAATAAATAACATTAACAACCCACCAACGAACGGGTCAATGAAATGGTCACCCACCTGCAACCGACAACCAAGGGTCACCCCGGAAAAGGACGTCATTTCGCCGCAGAGCTGGGCACTTGCGGCATATTTTGCGGTACTGCGGTACTGCGGTACTACCGCAAACCGCAAACCGGAACCGCATAACGCAGTACCGCAAAGGATCGCTGAAAGTACCGCAGTACCGCTACCGCATTCAAATTTCCGCGTACCGGTTTGGTACCGGTTTGGTAGTTTGGTAGTACCGCAGTACCGCAGTACCGCAAAATATGCCGCAAGTGCCCAGCTCTGCATTTCGGGAGAAACCCCGCACTCAACAAACTTTATATCAGCTGTATGTTTCTCTTCGTAAAAGCAAATAATTTGGGGAGTAGGGCTTATGTTCCTATAATTTCTTTTAATCAGCAATAACAAATTTGTTATATATATATATATATATATAATATATATATATATATATATATATATATATATATATATATGGGATGAATTTCACAATAAAACACGTGAAATGAATAAATGCTGCAAACCCACAAGGAAAGAGAAAAAACGATTCCAAGGCCTTTCGTGTATTCAAAGCTACACCTCGTCAGGTGTAGCTTTGAATACACGAAAGGCCTTGGAATCGTTTTTCTCTTTCTTGTGGGTTTGCAGCATATATATATATATATATATATATATATACTTTTACTTACTTTTGTTTACTTTTGTTGAGTTTGAACGACGGTTCAGGATCGACCTGCGGTCGACCCCTCTGCAGCATCCCGCCTCATTTGCGGGAATTGGTGAAGGAGGGAATTGCTCTCTGATCGCCCCCTGCCCTCGTAGCCAGCCACGCATGGCTGGTCAGGGACTTTGCACAAGAATCTGTCCAGCTGGTTCTTGAAGTTATTCAGGTTGGTGTGCTGGAGATTCCTCACTTCTTTTGGAAGGACATTGAAAAGCTTTGGGCCCCGTCTTCTGAGGGTATATATATAATTATATATATATATATATATATCCTTTTCAATAAAGATAGAGGCCACATTTATATTTCAGTACTTTTTCGGGAAACGTAATGTACTTTAACACCTGAATCTGCTAATTACTACCGCAATCAGCAGCAGGAAAAGTGCGTGACTTTTGCTTGTAGCAGTTTTATTTTTTTTCATTGTCCACATTAAAAAAATAAAAAAATAGTGAATTATTTTTTTAACAAATGTCTTACTCTTTAATTAAAATATTTTTAAATGAATTTGAATTCTTTTTTTTTTCTTTGTTTTTAAATTTTCTTTAATTCAATTATCTTCTAGATTGCTTTTGTACCTTTTTATGGAGTTTTACATTTTTTCCCCAAGATAATCATGCGCTTTGTATACTCTCGATTTTGTGAATTGTGAATGAAGTCACTGAGTCTCAAAATACAATCAACAACGAACTACGTGTCAGTAGATATCTTCTGAAACGAATAACATAAAGGAGACGTATCTTTCTTGAATTTGAATGTTAAATGTATCTTAATTTACTTTGATGAGTTGACAGCCAACCGAAAATTGGTACAACATAAATTCACATCCTGGTTAAATGATGATAAGACGCTTTTTCATATGCCAGTTTACGCAAGCCACTGTTTATAGAGTGGTTCATTGAGTAAGAAGAGTAGAGTCATTGAGTAAGGGAGGGTAAGGCTGATGTTAAGAGTGAGAATGAGGATGAGGAATAGAAGTTTAAAAATGATTAATGTGTGAGCATCGGAGCAGTTTAGACAGAGTGGAATTTTTGGGTTTGTGGAGTCTCAAATTATTTACTTTGCTAAGTTTAAGTTTGCAATAAGTGGAATTTATTTGTATTATTGATTGTTGAATTAAATTGAAAGAAGGAGCAAGTATCGACCGAGCCACATCTTTTGGTAAGAGTTTGTTAGTTTGTATGAAACTATGAAAGTTATGTATATTTGTATGGAGCTATGAAAATTTAAGTTATGTATTATACCACTTGCTATCATATTGAAGCAACGTGGCATTCAAACGTTTTACATAACTTCATTTTCCTAGGGCCGTCTTAAGGAAAATTTTCCTCTGCCCGAGGCTTATTCTCTTCTTCTCTTTTCCCAAGAAAGGACGTCATCCCGGGAGAAGCCATGCACGTAAAAATAAATCAAAATAATTCGGGGGGGGAGGGGGGATATGTTCCTATAATTTCTTTTGATCAGCCCCTGTATGGGGCCTCCAAATTAAGCCTCGTTGCTTCAATTAAGCCCCCTGGCTCCCCCTCTGGATCCGCCTATGTTTGCTTTGAAATGATAATAGTAGTTTTGAATGTTTTTTATAAATTAATATATGAATTTCATGAATTTTGTGGTGACTATTTTACCTAATTTGTAATTATTTATTTACAGGAGTCGGGAAAAGTGTGCAGGAATTAAGTTGTCATCCATAAGTTGAGTGAAGCCTCTATATGGGGTAGGTTAATGGATTCCTCGTGTAATTGTATGGACAATGTACGACTTGTACGTGTTTACGTGAGTTCAGTATGTAATTTTAAGTAGTGTTATTGTAACATTATATACTATTTGTAATTGTTTTAGTTTATTCTATTTATTAAATACAAATTTATAAATACAGAATGTAAAGGCTTTTCGAAAATTGTTAGATATGTTATGACTTTCTTTAGACTTCATTTTGAGAACCGAAGCTGCTTCTAAAATTGCCACCTTCGGTCAAAATTGGGTGACGCTGGTTCTCATGAGTGATCTACCCTGTGCGTTTCTTCTCGAAGACGCTTTCCTCAACTCAGTCGTGGAAACAACTTATCAATTATTCATTGTTTTGGATTTATTATTACGTCCTGTAAATGTCCGATGACGGGAAAGGTTTTGTTGATGGATTTGTTAGTGGCTTCGACTTTAATTATTGTTTTCGGGGGTGGGGGAGGTATTCACTACCCTTATAACGTTGTATATTAAATATTTTTATATTTGTTCTAGTGTTTCTGTGGACATTAATACCGCTTTTTGAGTATCAGTGGAGTAATCATTGTATCACCACTTGTTCGAACCCGTGTGTGAATGCGGAGGATTTCAGAACACCTTCGCAGGTACCCTACAACACAATACATGTATAGAAATAATAATAAAAGCGGCGGCGTAAGCATTTTATACACACCACTTACAAAAGTAAATGTACCCAATAATTAATAAGTAGAAGTAATCACTCTGAAAACTTAGCAACTGAAGTGTACGTTATACACCAAACATCTCTTATTCAAAATTAGGCATCGACTGACCACTAAACGGCAGCATGTCCACATTTATTACAAAATTAGACAAATCTTTGATTTGATTATTACAAACCACTGACACTAAATACCACTGAAAGCTCCACCAAATCTGGGTATGGTCTTCCCTTTACTGTATATCAGGTATACTCTTATTACGTACTACGGACTATCGGCCCAAATACACCATATTAATTAACCATTTACAAACGCAGAACAAAACAAATATTGACTACAGACCCTACAGCTGTAATAATAAATTGAAATTATTTCAAAAGTCTCAATTTTTGACTGGTCTGAAATAAATAAAAATAATTATCGCATAGAAGCGAAATTTCGAACATTCTCAAACGCACTAATGGATATATCTAATGATAATTTTCTTATCAAATCAAAACTTTTATCGAAAAATAATTACCGTATAACAAACAGCCCCATTGTATGCATAAAATTTAACTCTTCCTCTATAAATTGGGGAAGAATATTATCAGTGAGCGGATATAGAGAAATTATTGTAACAGACTTAATTTACCCATTTAAAAAGAGCAAAAGCGGGTCGTCATTGCTATAAAATTAACGAACAAAAATCTAATCTGAAAAGGATGTGGAATATTTTAAATTTATATAATAAGAAAAAGACGAATCCCTTTCCTTCGCTGTCATGATACGGAATTTCTTACTGCGATCCCGAAGCTATAACTAATTTAGTGAACAATTTCTTTTCGAAAGTAGGAAGCAATACGGCAGCAGCTATTCCAGATTCAGACAGACACGCCCAGCAATATATGTCGCAATTCACACCAAATAATTTCTTCGTTAAACCAATTCGACCAAAATATATGTCAGCCACGTTGAAAAGTTTTGAAAAATAAAAACGAAGCCATCAACTTAATTCCCTTAAAAACATATAAACTAACATCAGATGATATAGCAACTCCAATCACAAGACTTATGAATGAGTTATTAGTACAAGCCGTTTTCCCTGATTACTTAAAGGTAGCAAGAGTTTGTCCACTATTAAAATCCGGTAGTCCTGACTCTCTGTCCAATTATCCAAGTAAAATATTGAAAAAATCGTTTCAATAGGCTAATCAAAGTTTTAATTCTTAAACTTTTGGCCCTCTGTTTATATCATCTTTCCTTTCAACCTTTCAGGTGTCCCGTGCGATGATTCTTCATTCCACGGAGGTCAGGCTTGTTGACCAATTTAGGGCGGCGCGAAAATATATCGAACTCAAGTTGT